>JASDQU010686890.1:33413-53815 GCA_032191745.1 Picea mariana | reverse complement strand
GGAATGAGTTTCAATTGTTTCTCTATCTGAACAAGGATTCCTACAAGGAGTGCAGTCGAATTGTCCGCAAGGAGTGCATTGACAAAGGGTTCAGATAGGGTTTCTTTTGTTCTCATTTCCGCAGAAGTGCAGTTGGGCACAAGAGCCATGCAAGGAGTGCACAGGCCAAGTGAATTCTCAGGGTTGTGGACCTGAGTGAAGCATTGAGGGACTGTTGTTGCAGGAGTGCGCAGGGTCGAAGGATTCAAATACTTGGAAGTGCTTGAAGGTTGCCGCAAGGAGTGCATGTAACACTCTTCTTTAAGACTCGACACTGAGAGAAGGCTCAAGAGGTATAGAACCTTCAAGTAATCGTCGAAGAGAAGCACAGGAAGCTTGTACCATGGAGTGTTTAGTAGGCATTGCAAAGTCGTGTGCGGGTGGACAAATTTTCATGGAGGAATACTGGTTCATTTTGCAAAAACTATCAGGAAGGACGGACGGTCGGAATTCTCTGAGGAGAATTCACGAATTCCCATGAGCCGTTAGATCTCACGGAGGAACAGGGGAGATACGGTGAAGTATTCTCTAAAGGTTCAAAGATCAGGAGGGGCAGGACTGTAGATCCAAGCCGCAAGGGCTGTCGGATTTACTTGTGGATTTCCATATCGGGGTTTCATAGGTTGAAGTCCCGTAAATGTTGAAACGGGAATCGCGATATCACGAAACGCGATATCCTGAAAGCTAAGGGGATTGTGTGGGCCACAGCGGAGTCAGTCAGTGAACAGGTGGCATGCCATTTTGGAGTTTCATGGGGTGAAGTCCCGAACTCATTACAACAGGATTCGCGATACCGCGAAGTTCAAAGTCCCAATAGAGAAGTAGCGTTGAAAGGTCAAACTCGCACGTATATCGAAGTCTCGGCAAATTAGGATTCAAGAGTTGGGGAGATAAGTTTCTCGACATCGTGAGTGCTGAAATCACGATAGGGAAAATCTCGAAAGGAAAAGTGAAAGTTCAGCATTGACTGTTGTCGGGTTTCAGGGATTCGGGGATTCGAGAGACCAACGCTCAACCACTGGATTCGCGAAGCTACGAAGTCCGATCTCCCAAGTGTAAAGAGGGGATCCCGTGAGAGTTTGTTGTGGGTGTAGATTTCCCGATAGGGAAATATAAGAGCTGTTTAGAGTTATTCAGGCCGTGGTAAAGGAAAGATCATGTGCTACACGTGGAATTTCCGACCTGCGGGTTGAGAGTTTGCGTGCGTGGGCACCAAAGAACAAGTCCCAGAGATCACAGGATTCGAAGTAGTACGAGAAATAAGAGAAGAAGAGAAGGAATAGGCCCAAGAAGTTGTACTCTCATGAATTTCAGTGAAATATCATAAAGAATCCACAGGAAAAAAGGAATAATTAAGAGTTAAGGAGGATGATGAGTTTACGGACGAAGAGGAAGATTACTCTGCATTAGGGTAGATTCCTCCATTATTTTGATCCATCAAGCTTGGAGACTCCCAACATTATGAATATTGAATAGGGGGAGTCTATGTAGTAGCTACTACATATCAAAGAACCATCCTTGAGCAGTTTGAATTATTTGCAGAGACAGATTCAGAGAAGTCAGATAGTAGAAGTACATAGTGATAGATGGGTCAGAATTTTGGACAGTTGAGTAACAAAGTTATGAACAGTTAGTGACATATGGACAGAGATGAATATTTAGCAGGTACGAAAAACATTGGTCATAGAAGATACATAGCAGTGTATTTACAATTGGAATCAGTTGGAATCGGTTGGTCATAGAAAGGAAAGTAGTAAAAGGAACAATAGAACATGGAAATATAAATAGTTAGCAGAAGCTAAATCATCAGAAGAAAATCATTGAATAGTATGGTCAAGTGAACATGAAAAGTGAATGATGAAATCAAGTAATGAATGATTTTTATATATGTAAGAGAGTTACAAGAGGAAGTGCCAATGGAAAATTAGCAAGCACTGGAAAAGAGGAAATGAAACATATACATGTATCCCTACATTGATCTACATAACATCTTGTAGAAAAGTCAAGGGAAGAAAAATCATCAGAGAAAGAGATCTAAAAAGAAAGACTAGAAGCATGTAGACAGGGTGAGACATGCCGATAGAGGGAGTTATCCTTTTACCCATGATGACAAAAGATAAGAGAAAGAACAAAGGAATGAAAATAGAGAGAAATAACAAATGCATGAAGACAGGGGGAGAAACCCCAAGGAGAGAGACCCTTTTCCATTGATTTCAAAGGGGGAGAGTGAGAAATATTGATGAGGAGCAATGGTCATAGGGGGAGCATGAGTGTTGTCATCAGTTTTTCCATAAATTCCAAAGGGGGGGATTTTTGGACAATTGGTTTGGAAAGTTGGTTGTCATTGATGTCAACCCTTAGATATTGATGTCAACCCTTGGAGAAGTCCCTATAGATGTGGTTTATATTGATGGTGAGTTAGTTGTCATTGATGGAGTGGAGGATGTCAATATATGTGTTGGGTGAATTTGATGAAGTATACATGAATCCCCAGAAGTGTGGTTATGGTACCCACAGTTGGTTGAGGAATATGGACATTAAGGACAATGTAAATGTAGGTAAGACACTCATATATGGATATTCATTGTCGTGACGTTTCTGGTGATAAGTGGTACACCACGTGGTTCCTCACGATTGAGGAGTTATGAGGTCATGAAGTTGGAAGCCCCAAAGATGGGTTAAGAATCCCCTAATTGGTTACAATATGGGTTAATAAGCCCCTAATTGGTTGCAAGTCATTAATGAAAGGGTAAAGTGGTTGTAACAAGAAAGTGCAAGAATCCCTAAAGTTAAGGAAAGAGGTTAGTTAGAAAAAGTATATATACACCTCAAAAAGTCACTCATAAGTACATTCACACACACATTCTATTGAATATATTCCATGTGAGTAAGTGATTTTTATATGAGGCAACCAAGGATATCTGAGTCTAATTTCAGAGGGAAGATGAAGCAAAGAAGGGCCAAATTCCGAGGAAGGATGAAGTCTTGTGACGATGTGTTCTAAGGTATGTTATTTAAAGGTCATCTTACCATTTTCGCTACAACATTTTTTCTAGAATAATTCAGATAGAAAAAATTGGAGGCGATTGAGAAGACGTCTCAAGGTACTAGTGGTAAAAATTTTAGTTTCTAGGTCGTTTTATTTTCTGAGATACACTCTGTGGAAAATAAAGTTTTTGGCTAGTCTTGAAACTAGTCTCAAACAAGTGTTTCGGGTAAAACAATCGTAACTTTTTCATAGAGGATCCAAATTCAGTGAGATCAATTGCATTAGATATATTACAGTTCATAGATATTTTTTATGATATGTAAATATCAAATATTCCACGCATGACATTCTCTACAAGTTCTCTCTCTAGAATAAGACAAAATTCAGCAAGGTCTGTCATTTTTGCTATAACTCATTTCGGGGATGTTACAAGCAGTGAAACTTGGAGGAATTGTAGATAAGATATTGAATAATATTGGGTACATGTTTCATATCTTAATTCGTTACATGCACAAAGTTATGCGTCTTGAAATTTAGGGTTTGTGACTAATCCAAAAACTAGTCCCGTGAGACTATGGTAAAGTTTTATGAATATGCTATTCTTTTATTGCTGAAGTTGAGGAAGGTCTGCAGGCTATGATCACATACACCAGGTTTGTTGCAAAGTTACATGTATGTTTATATGCATGTTTTGAGGGTTATAGGTTGATGATGTTATGGTGCATGCTTGAGGCAAGTCTTTGGTATATTGTTGAGGCATTGGCACATACTTGAGGCACATATTAGGTGCATGGTTGAAGAATACACTTGGTATATGACAACACATGTATGAGATACTTCTCTTGGAGATGTTGGTACTTGGTTGACGTACGCCATTGATAACACTTGTTGGGTATATCCTATGGTACATGGTGTATGACATGATTGAATGATATGGTAAATGGTTGAGATACTGATCCAGGAACATCTCCACACAAGGAATTATTATTTTGCATACCATGGAGAAGATCGTTAAAATATGGAAAAGAATAATTAATGCTCATGAATGAATTAATTTAATTCTAAAAATGATTAATACTTAAAATGAGTATGAGAAACTCATGTATTAGTCATGCACATTGGAAAAATGGTTAATGCTTGAAGTTATTTTGAGAATCTCATGTATTATTCATTTAATTGTAAAAAAAAAAATAGTTTTAAGAATCCAACTCACAAATTAGTTTCTTAATTTTAAGGGTAAATTAATTTCCTAGTCTTAAGTAGGAATTTAAGGGTCTCATAAGTTGGTTTGGACTCTTCCTCACTTTATTATAATTAGTTTCCTAGTATTAAGGAGGAAGTTAAGGGTCTTATGAGTTGGCTTGGACTCTTCCTCACTTTATTACAAGTGAATTACTAGTCTCAAGGAGGAAGTTAAGGGTCTTTCTCATTTTTTTCCTTGGGTAGGTACTAGATCCTAAATTCATGGATCTTGTATTTTTGGATTATGAAGCTAGGAAAAATTATTTAAACCCCTTTATTGGGAGAAATTGAAAAAAAAATCTTTTGGGAGGCCCTTTGAGGCTCTTTTGGAGAGAGATCTTTGAGGAGAGAATCACACAATCATGCTTGTAATTTGTAATCCCCTTAATTAGGAGAGTTGAGCCCCTTATTGGGAGAGTATGTGAGCCCCTACATTGGGAGAATTATGCCCTACATTGGGATATCCTTGTTTCCCCTTCATTTGGGAGAAGATGTAGCCCTTTTCTGTAAAGGAGAACCAACCCCGCATTGGGAGAAGGAATGACAAGTGATTCATATTCCAAGCAGATCCAGAGACATAGCCAGAAGGTTCTGGTGAACTCTGTTAACAACTTGATGATCTATTCCTCTTATGTGATTGTCTCAAGTTTCTTATGCACATCTTTATTTCTGCAATTATGATTATTAAATGCATATAGTAATGGATTATGAGACTAACAGCTCATGCACCAAATTTATATTCAATTTGGATACAAGCCTTTAATGCAACCAAGTTCAATTAAAACAATCTTATAATTGATCCTTTCATTAAGTGAACCTAGAACCAGATCAAGTTTGGTATCAACGTCACCCCAGATTTAGATCAAGTGGTATCAGAGCAGGATTGAGAGGGATTGCAGGTGGTGAAGACAAGATGGGAAAAACAACAAAAAACCTTGAAGAAATCAACCAATGCATCCAAGCAGCGAATGCAGACCAAAGAAGGCCTATTAATTTAGACAAATAAGAAATGGGTAGCCTAAATGAGCCATGGGACTCAAAAATACCTCAAAAATCAAATTTCCCATAATTCAAAAAAACAGTACCAGCTCGAAGAGCTCGACGAGATATTTCCAACAGTGCAAACGACTCATCAAACAAAGTTTGGATTACAAATTTATGACCATCTGAAGTTTTCAGAAAATAAGTGAAACTTGCACAAACCCACAGGGCATGCATTTCAAGGTCTGCACAGGGCACACATTTCGAGGTCTGCATAGGGCACACATTTCGAGGTCCATAGTTTTCATGCAAATCGAGTCCTAAAAATGGAAATAATATCAATATAGGTACAACATGTGGCACGCATTTTGAGGTTCAAAGTCTGCATGCACGAATCCCGAGACAAGTACAACATGTGGCATCATCGAGAAGTCTTGAGAGTGGAATGAATCCCAAGACAAGTACGACCTATGTAGCATGCATTTTGAGGTCCGCATATGCCACATATTTCAAGGTCCATAGTCTTTATGCAGATCGAGGCCTGCTAGTGACATGAATCCCAAGATAAGTACGACCTATGTGGCACACATTTTGAGGTCCATACAGAGCACAAATTTTGAGGTCTGAAGTTTTCACATGGATCGAGGCCTGATAGTGGCATGAATCCTGAGACTAGTACAGACTATGTGGCATGCAAATAGAGGTAGAGAGCCTAGTGGGATCCATAATTCATAATGACAGAATTGGACAAAAGTACAGTTATTTTTGCATGCTTTTCGCCACGAATCCACTAATGCAGTCCATTTTGTGATCTGAGAAGTGGATCTGAGGGCTCATGACAGAAGCCCAACATTTCCATTAATGATTTGGCACACATTTTGAAGTAGGAGGGTCCAGAAGTGACGATGATGAAATTTGACAAAAGTAAAGACATTTTTGCATGATCGTTTGCCATGAATCCGCTGGTACAGTCCAAATTTGGATCCAAGCAACGAGGTTTTGGGCTCATGGAAGAAGCCCACTTTTGTCATTAATGCATGGCATGAACTTCGAGGAAAAGTTTCACCTTTCAGAAAAGGTCGATTTTATAGTCAAAAGTTTTAGAATGACAAGACGGACTTGTTGGTGTTGTTTATGCCAAGATTTGAGCAACACTTTCAGCGCCTTGGCACAAAAACCAATGTAAGTTTTATGCATTTATGGTTTTTTCCTCTTTTTGAAAATTGCAAGAGGATGAATGTATGTTGAAGATTCTGGTGATCTTTGAGTGTTGCAACAAGGAAGCAAGATCTAAATTATTGTAGGAAATTCATTGCTTGAGTATTGCATGTAAATTGAGACGGTATGGTAAGAGGCAATTTTGACACTTCGACAAAAAGTAGTCATGTTTACAGCCAAAAGTTTCAAAATTGCAAGATGAGTATGATAATGATGGAATTTTCCTTATTTATTTTGTTGCACATGTTTGTAATGTGGGTTTTAAAAACCATAGAGTTTCCCACTAGTGCACATTTGGGGGTCTTCGCCTTAATTTTAATGATGTAAAAGGTTGTAATTATCCACTCTTGAAAGTGATGATGAGAGTGAGAGGGATTTTTTTCTATGCCTAAACCTTGTAAGTCTTGTCAATAACACTGTAATGGGTCTTATARCAACTATTGAGTGAGAGGCATTATTTTTCCTGGACCTTTTTGGAAACATTGTAATGGGTCTTGTTATCCCCTACCCTAGGGATAACTAAGGATATCATGTCTCGAGGCCCTCAGGTGCTAGATAGGTGCAACCTATTTATCAGCAGCAACAGTGTCCATCCCACCAGCCTGGTCCTGAAGTAGTAGTAAGTTTTTCTCCATGAGGTAATGAGTCTGAGCATCATGGTATGTGTCACTCTGATTATTGAAGCACTTGAATATGTTGCATTGAATTCTCCTTCATTTCATAATGTTTTCTTGGAAATTATGCTCTTTAACTTGTTCATACTTGGAAGAGTGACATGATGCCCTAGTAAGTTGATATCCCTTTAGGATGGGTTTCGATTGGGTGGGTCCGTGAAATGTCATCGTCTGTTCCCTCCATACTTACCACTTTCCATTTTTATTCCTCTCATCTTACCCTACCTTTGTTCAAGCATTGGGATTGGACACACTAGAAAGGGTTGTACCTTGCCTTGTGGGAAGAAGGGGCTAAAGGCCCAGAGGGTAAAAGTATCCAGAAAGAGTTAAAATCCTTTGAAAACCTTTGAGATGCTTCGCCCAAGGATTCCCGAGAAAGCAGTGAAAAGCTTCTTAGTAAGAAAAGGGAACCCATAAAGATAAATAAACATTCAAGGTACTAGTTTCTGGATAGGAGATCTCATCATGAGTCGACCTATTATGACCATTGGCATGTAGGAGTATGACACTACCACCTATCTGGTCACCAAACTAGGGTAGTGGCTCTTGGTGGCATAGCTAAGAGAAAGGGGGTCTCATCACGAGTCAACCTTCTCATGTTCATGAAATGTTTGTGGATATCCTTGTCACCTCTGGTCACCAAGCTAGGGTAGCGTCCTTCAACTCTTCCCTTGAAGAAAAAAAGAAAAAGATCAAAAGATAATAAAGCTAAGAATAAAAGGCAGTAACTAGGCTAAGAAAAATGGCATCTATGACAAGGTGCAACTCACCCTCTACAAAGGCACCCATAGGTAAGACTTACATTTCCATGTTATCACTACACCCCATGCCCATACACTTACCCCACGCCACCTCATACACTTAGATGACCTGGATTGTCTCTCGCCTGGGAAACATCCCAAACTTAAGGAAGATTAGCCCAATAGGACACCCTGAGACCCTCTCCAAACTTGACTTGTTAAATTGCATAATGTCTTTGAGCATTTGTCTGGGTAAAGGGGGGTTTGATGCACATGTTTAGGTAATTTTATTTTTATATGTGATTTACATGTTATGATCTTTGTGACTTATGAACCCTTGGAGGGTGTACTTGTTGTTGTTGTAGGACCTTTCCCAGTGGACAGGTACACGTGGGGAAATGATTAGCTCGAACCTTCATGGGGATGAAATCCCACGGATGGATGTTGTGACCCCAACCAGGGGCAAGAAGACATCAAAGATCTTCACGAGGAAGAAAGAAGGAAGTTTCCCTTGGAGACACCCTGACAAACCTAGACCTAGGGGGATCTTGCTCTTCCACTTGGATTTTGGCCTTTGAGATCCCATGACATCACCATCATGACCCTAGACGTCATCTAGATCTAGGGTTTTCATTTTGAGGGAAGTTGTGAGTTGGTTGGCATGTGTGGGATTCATCCAGGGCCTTTGGAGGTCAAACATTCTGCATCTGGAGCCCAATGTTCCACCTTAGGGGCTCAACGTCACCCTAGAAGGGCATGGCGTCACCCTTGGAGGTGATTTTAGATGCTAATTAATTTTATTTATGTCTAAATTGAATTTATTTATAAATTGGCCAAGTCAGCCTTTATTTGACCTGAAATTAATTAAAGGTCACCAGTTTTGTATAAATAAACATAAAGTACATTCATTTTTGACATCACAACTCCTCACACAAGAGGAGAGGTCTGAAATTTGTGCCCTAGAAGGGATATTGGATGAAATTGTGAGGCACGCTCTTGTATAAGGCTATTTTTTTGCAAGTTGAATCAATCTTGGAAGATTTTATGGTGATCTTGCATGGTATTTCATGATTATTCTTGGTGTAAGTAGGTAAAATCTGCATTTTCTGACATCTATTGAATGGTTTATGTATGGTTTTATTTTCTCATACAAGATTATGAAATTGCATGATATGCTTAATGCTTGAAGTAAGGAACTTAAATTGCTACTTTCTTACTTTCTATTTGCCAATATTTTCATTGAATTGATCTAGTAACTAGTGAAACCCTAGAGCCCTAGTTTCCTAGCACTCTAATGTTTTGACCTATTTATCTTTGCCTAAGTTCTTATCCCATAAGAATCCTAAGGAGAGAAAGGTTCTAGGGCCTAGAATTGCCTACACCCTAGTATCTTGTTTTCTTGAGTAAAATGCATAGGGGGACTTAAGTTACTACTTCTCCTATGCAATCCTCTTGGAATTTTGTGCACTATCAAAATTGATTTGCAGCCTTAGAAGAAGTCGTCCACTTGAATCCATAATCCCTAGAAGGCACTAGTTCTATCCTCTCTCTTATTGAAGGATTGATTAAACACTCAAACACTCTTCTCCTAAGAGTTTACTAATTATCTCTAACCCTAGTTTATCCTAGATCACTAACCTATTTGTTGTTGTTACAAAATATTGCTACAACCATCTAACTGCAGGAAATTCTCTGCAAAATTAACATTTAAGTCTAGCCAAACATTGCCTACTTTTCTTGTGACAATTAACTATCATTCTGCCTAGTTAAAGCTACATTTTGTTGTCCTTTTCAAGCAATTTCAAGGCATATTTATTGCGGCTGTTACAAAATACTCATTGTTGTTGTAAACTATTACATTGTTGCAATTTTATATCAACTAGCTCTATTTTTAAAGGTTCATGGTCTTATGAAGCACTAACATCATTTTGTACTTGAAAGTTGCCATATTTTTCCTTTGTTGTCTTGTTCTGGGAAGGTACACTTATTTCTCACTTTGCTTCATTACTTAAAGACTTCAAAGAACATTTTAACTTGAGTGACTTGTGAGAGGGGGATCTTCTTACATTATTACCTTAGTTATCAGCCCTTTAGGTCACTGGGGACGTCTCCCTTGGGGTAGTTTTCACTAACTCCTAAATATAAAGGGGTTTCCTAATAGGGTGATAGTGATAGGTCACCCCCTGTTACACCAATCTCACTCCACTTGCCTTGGGATTTGGGAAAGTGGGGATTGTGTGATAACAGGTCTTACATCCACTGTTGAGTGGGAGGCATTGTTTTTCCTAGGCATGTTTTGACAACATTGTAATGGGTCTTGTAGCCATTATTGAGTGAGAGGCATATTTTTTTCTAGGCCTATTTTGACAACATTGTAATGGGTCTTGTAGACATTGTTGAGTGAGAGGCATTGTTTTTTTTAGTCTTGTTTTGACAATCACTGTAAACTTGTCCATGAGTGTTTGATAAAATCCTGTCAAGTATGGTATTTCTTTGAAAATTGAAAAGTTGTAATCCATGTATTGTCAACTACAAATTTTCATTGGTGTAAGTGTCGGCATCGACATTCTCATTCTGAAGTACAAAGGTGAAGGAGAAGAAGGGTGTGGCCTTTCAGATACATTTGTTATGCAGATCAGGGAATCAATTGCATATTTTCATTGGCGCAAGTGTTGGCATCGACATCCTCATTCTAAAGTGAAAAGGTGAAGGAGAAGAAGGGTGTCGCCTTTCAAAAACATTTGTTATGCAGATCAAGGAGCAGGGAAGTGAATTGTGGAGTGTAAGACTCTTCCTAGATGTTGATTGCAGATATTCAAGTTACAGTTCCTCTCTATACTTTTGGAGGACCAAAAGTTTTTTTTTGTGGGGACGTTTGATCCATGAGGATCTCCACACAATGAATTATTACTTTGCATACCATGGAGAAGATCGTTAAAATATGGCAAAGAATAATTAATGCTCATGAATGAATTAATTAAATTGTAAAAATGATTAATACTTAAAATGAGTATGAGAAACTCATGTATTAGTCATGAACATTGGAAAATTGATTAATGCTTGAATTGAGTTTGAGAATCTCATGTATTATTCATTTAATTGTAAAAAAGGAAATTAGTTTTGACAATCCAACTCACAAATTAGTTTCCTAATTTTAAGGGAAATTAGTTTCCTAGTCTTAAGGAGGAATTTAAGGGTCTCATGAGTTGGTTTGGATTCTTCCTCACTTTATTAAAATTAGTTTCCTAGTCTAAAGGAGGAATTTAAGGGTCTCATGAGTTGGTTTGGACTCTTCCTCACTTTATTAAAATTAGTTTCCTAGTCTTAAGGAGGAAGTTAAGGGTCTTATGAGTTGGCTTGGACTCTTCTTCACTTTATTGCAAGTGGATTCCTAGTCTCAAGGAGGAAGTTAAGGGTATTTCTCATTTTTGTCCTTGGGTAGATACTAGATCCTAAATTCATGGATCTTGTTTTTTGGATTATGGAGCTAGGAAAAATGATTTAAACCCATTTATTGGGAGAGATTGACAAAAAAAATATTTTGGGAGGCCCTTTGAGGCTCTTTTGGAGATATCTCTTTAAGGAGAGAATCAAGCAATCATGCTTGTAATTTGTAAGCCCCTTTATTGGGAGAGTTGAGCCCCTTATTAGGAGAGTATGTGAGCCCATACAGTAGGAGAGCATTTGTTCCCCTTCATTTGGGAGAATATGTATCCCTTTTCTATAAAGGAGAACCAACCCCCCATTGGGAGAAGCAATGACAAGCAATTCGTATTCCAAGCAAATTCAGAGACGTAGCCAGAAGGTTCTGGTGAACTCCGTTAACAACTTGATGATCTCTTCCTCTTGTGTGATTGTCTCATGTTTCTTATGCACATCTTTATTTTCACAATTATGATTATTAAATGCATATTGTAATGGATTATGAGACTAGAAACTCATGCACCAAGTTTATATTCAATTTGGATACAATCCTTTCATAAGCACATATGTTCACCTTTAATGCAATCAAGTTCAATTAAAACGATCTTATAATTGATCCTTTCATTCAGTGAACCTAGAACAAGATCAAGTTTGGTATCAAGGTCAACCTAGATTCAGATCAATTTTGGTATAAAGTTCACCCTGGATTCAGATCAAGTTTGGTATCAAGGTCACCAAGTGGTATCAGAGCAGGATTGACAAGGATTGTAGGTGTTGAAGACAAGATGGCAAAAACATCAAAAAATATTGAAGAAATCAACCAATGCATCCAAGCAGCGAATGCAGACCAAAGAAGGCCTATTAATTCGAACAAATAGGAAATGGGTAGCCTGAATGAGCCATGGGACTCCAAAATACCTCAAAAAATAAAAGTGACTAGAATTCAACAAAAGCAATACCAACTCGAAGATCTCGACAAGATATTTCCAACGATGCAAACAGCTCGTCAAACAGAGTCTGGATGATAAAGTTATGACCATCTGGAGTTTTCAGCAAGCAAGTGAAACTGGCACAAATCCATAGGGCACACATTTCGAGGTCTGCAAAGGCCACTCATTTCGAGTTATGAAGTATGCATGTGGATCTAGGATTGATAGTGGCATGAATCTCGAGACAAGTATGACTTGTGTGGCATGCATTTCGAGGTTCGCATAGGCCAAATATTTCGAGGTTTGTAGTCTGCACGTGGATCAAGACCTGATAGTGGCACAAATCCCAAGACAAACTTCAAGGCAGAGTTGCACCTTTCAGAATAGGTCAATTTTATAGTCAAAATTTGCAGAATGATGAGACGAACATGTTGGTGTTGTGTATGCAAATATTTGAGCAACACTTTGAGTTCCTTGGCATGAAAACTAATGTAAGTTTTATGCATTTATGGGTTTTGCCTCTTTTTTTAAAATTGCAAGAGGATGAATGTATGTTGCAGATTCTGGTGATCTTTAAGAGTTGTAGCAAGGTAGAAAGATCTAAATTATTGCAGGAAATTCATTGCTTTAGTCTTGCACGCAAATCGGGATGGTACGGTAAGAGGCCATTTTGACACTTTGACATAAAGTAGTCATGTTTATAGCCAAAAGTCTCAAAATTGTGAGACGAGTATGATAATGATGGCATTTGACTTATTTATTATGTTGCACATGTTTGTAATGTGGATTTAAAAACCATAGAGCTTCCCACTAGTGCACATTTGGGGGTCTTCACCTTAATGTTAATGATGGAAAATGTTGTAATTAGCCACTCTTGAAAGTGATGATGAGAGTGAGAGGAATTTGGTTTTATACCTAAACCTTGTAAGCCTTGTTGGTAACATTGTAATGGGTCTTATAGCCAATATTGAGTGAGAGGCGTTGTTTTTCCTGGACCTGTTTTGGAAACATTGTAATGGGTCTTATAGCCACTGTTGAGTGGGAGACACTGTTTTTCCTAGGCTTGTTTTGACAACATTGTAATGGGTCTTGTAGCCATTGTTGAGTGAGAGGCATTGTTTTTCCTAGTCCTTTTTTGACAACATTGTAATGGATCTTGTAGACACTGTTAGTGAGAGGCATTGTTTTTCCTAGGCCTGTTTTGAAAATCATTGTAAACTTGTCCATGAGTGTTTGATAAACTTTTGGAAAGTATGGTATTTCTTTGAAAATTGGAAAGTTGTAATCCATGTATTGTCAGCTACAAATTTTCATTGGTGTAAGTGTCAGCATTGACATCCTCATTATGAAGTACAAAGGTGAAGGAGAAGAAGGGTGCATCCTTTCAGAGACATTTGTTATGCAGATCAGGGAATCAGTTGCAGATTTGCATTGCTGCAAGTATTGACATTAACATCCTCATTCCGAAGTACAAAGGTGAAGGAGAAGAAGGGTGTGGAATTTTAGAAACATTTGTTATGTAGATCAAGGAGCAGGCAACTGCATCATGGAGTGTAAGACTCTTCCTAGAAGCTAGTTGCAGATATTCAAGTTATAGTTCCTCTCTATACTTTTGGAGGACCAAAAGTGCTTTTTGTGGAGAGGTTTGATCCAGGAGGATCTCCACACAAGGAATTATTATTTTTCATACCATGGAGAAGATCATTAAAATATGGCAAAGAATAATTAATGCTCATGAATGAATTAATTAAATTGTAAAAATGATTAATACTTAAAATGAGTATGAGAAACTCATGTATTAGTCATGCACATTGGAAAAATGATTAATGCTTGAAGTGAGTTTAATAATCTCATGTATTATTAATTTACTTGTAAAAAAGGAAATTAGTTTTGAGAATCCAACTCACAAATTAGTTTCCTAATTTTAAGGGGAAATTAGTTTCCTAGTCTTAAGGAGGAATTTAAGGGTCTCATGAGTTGGTTTGGACTCTTCCTCACTTTATTTCAATTAGTTTCCTAGTCTTAAGGAGTAAGTTAAGGGTCTTATGATTTGGCTTGGACTCTTCCCCACTTTATTAAAAATGGATTCCTAGTCTCAAGGAGGAAGTTAAGGGTCTTTCTCATTTTTGTCCTTGGGTAGGAACTAGATCCTAAATTCATGGATCTTGTTTTTTTGGATTACGGAGCTAGGAAAAATTACTTAAACCCCTGTATTGGGAGAGATTGAAAAAAAAAATCTTTCGGGAGGCTCTTTTGGGGAGAGCTCTTTGAGGAGAGAATAAATAAATCATGCTTGTAATTTGTAAGGCCCTTAATTGGGAGAGTTGAGCCCCTTATTGGGAGAGTATGTGAGCCCCTACATTGGGAGAATTATGCCCTACATTGGGATATCCATGTTACACATTCATTTGGGAGAAGATGTACCCATTTTCTGTAAAGGATAGCCATCCCCACATTGGGAGAAGAAATGACAAGAGATTTGTATTCCAAGCGGATCTGGAGACCTAGCCAGAAGGTTTCGGTGAACTTCGTTAACAACTCGGTGATATCTTCCTCTTATGTGATTGTATCATATTTCTTATGCACATCTTTATTTCCACAATTATGATTATTAAATGCGTATTGTAGTGGATTATTAGACTAACAGCTTATGCACCAAGTTTATATTCAATTTGGATACAAGCCTTTCATAAGCACATATGTTCACCTTTAATGCAATCAAGTCCAATTAAAACGATCTTATAATTGATCATTTCATTAAGTGAACCTAGAACCAAATCAAGTTTAGTATCAAGGTCACCCCAGATTCGATTAGATACATTGTTGGCACATAGTATGGTACAGGTGTTGATGTACATGGTTGATACATGATATGGTACATGATTGGTACCTAGTATACATGGTTGATGGTTGAGGCATATGATACAAGTTGAGGTGCATGGTTGATGTACAGTTTGGTACAAGTGTTGGTGCATGGTGATGCATGGTTTGGTACATGTTTTGGTGCATGGTTGATGCACGATTTGGTACAAGGGTTGGTGCAAGGTTGATGCACTTGTTGTGGTATAGGTTGTGGTACATGGTTGATGCTTGGTATGGTACATGTTGATGGTTTGGTACATGCTTGGTAGAGGCATGTGTTGGTGATGTTGGACATCTAGTTGAGAGGTGTCCTTGGTATATGATCCATGTGAGAGGATCTGGTTAAGTATCATTGACAATGACAGGTTGGATAGGTTTGTGTGACAAGTTGACAGTGACATGTTGACAGGTTATAGGTTGATGTGACATTGGCAGTGACCGTGACAGTGGCAGTGATTTTGGTAGTGACAGTTGTTCTACATTTATATTTCAGGGTGACAGGACGGGGCAAGGAAAGGGGGTTGTAGCCTCCTTTCAATTGGTGCTGGAGAACATAGGGAGTTGGAGCTTCCTTTAGGTTGGAGCCTGATAATAAGGGGGTTGTAGCCTCCTTCTAGTTGGAGCCAAATAATTCATGGAGTTGTAGCTTCCTTCAAGTTTGTTCCTGTAAATCAGAGGGTTGGTGCCTCCTTCCAGTTGGTGCTAGATAATTTGGAATTTGGTTTTCCTATGAATGTATTCTTGATATATATATGAAAAAATTATGTGGTTTTCTCTCGTTTGGTTTTCCACGTAAATTATGGTGTACCGTGTACTTGATATGATGTTTCTTATGTTTATATTTTCATGATATAATGATGATATATTGATGATATATTGTTGATTAGGTTGAAGTTTATATATTGTGGTTAAAAGTGGTAAATGTGCTCATATTGATTCAGTACCCCCTCTCAGTATTCCAACAATAACGACATCTAAAAAATTCATTATCAAGAATAAAGTTGTCCATTTTGGCATACTAAGCTCGGGGAGCTTGATTAAGACTAAAAGAGATTTCTTAAGGTGACAAACAAGGCTAGACTTATTCTGGACATAGCTAGGAGGTTGTTCCATGTATATTTATTCTTGAAAATCCCCGTGCAATAAGGTGGATTTAACATCCATCTTATGGACCTCCCATTTATTTGAGGCTACAAAGGCTAGAACAAGGCATATGTGATTCATTTTGGCTATGGGGGCAAAGGTTTCATTATAGTCAATTCCTTCAACTTGGGAAAATCCTTTAGAAACTAAATGAACCTTGTGTCTTTCAACACTTCCATCTCATGCATACTTAGTTCTATAGACCCATTTACATCTGCAAAGTTTTCTTCCTTTCAGATCCCAAGTATCGTTCGCTAGTAAAGAGCGATACTCTTCATTCATTGCTATATATCAGTCTAGATGAATTGAAGCTTCCACAAATGTCTCTAGATCAAGATTATCTGAAACTTGAGTCAAAATATAAGAGGCTCACTAGAACTATGAACATGTTTGACGTTGATCTAAAGGATCACCGACAAGATCACTAGTTGCTTCTCGAGTTGAACGAACCCATCTAGGAAGCGGTGGTGCTGGTGGAGGTTCAAGTTCAATGGACTTGTCTGGAGGAAGGTGATAAGGTAGAGGTGGATTTCAATCCTCACTGCCATCATCTGAAGAAGAAGAATCTAGAATAGGAATAGAAGAAGGCACAAATGTCGAAGATGGCTCACAAGATAAAGAAGACACAAATGTCATATTAGGCTCGCAGGCCAAGATATTTTCATCAAATTTAACATATCTTCTAATAATACTTTCATTACAGTGAGGTTGATGAAGTTTGTAACCTTTGATATCTTCAAAATATCCAAATATATACACTTCTCACTTTTAGGATGCAATTCTTTCCTTTTCTCATCAGGAACGTGGCCCCATGATACACTTCCAAATACACAAAAGTGACTTATATCTGGCTTAAGTTTATTCCATGATTCTTCTGGTGTGATATGTTTTAGAGCCTTTGTGGTAGTGCGATTTGCTATGTAATTTGCATAGTTAATGGCTTCCGCTTAATACTTTAGACTTAATCCCTTAGATTGGATCATGCAATTAGCCATTTATTTTAATGTGTGGTTATTTCTCTCAGCGACACCATGTTGTTGTAGTGTATATGGAACAATGGGTTGCATTTGGATGCCTTTTGTAGTGTAGTAACTTGTAAATTGGTTGTTCACGTATTCGCCTCCATTATCTATTCTTAACCTTTGAATTTGATGTCCAGATTTATTTTCTACAAGGGCCTTGTAGGAAAAAAATTGTCAAACACTTCGATCTTAATTTTTAAGAAGTAAACCCAAGTGATTATGGAGAATTCATCAATGAAATTTAATAAATACTTGCACCCAGAAAAAGAAGGAGAAGAAAGTGGACCACACAAGTCACCGTGAACAAGCTACAAAGGGGCCGAAGCGTTCCAAGAGGCTCATTTGTCAAAATTGTCAACTTTTTCTGAGAACACAACTGAAACAAACACCATCTCTGCAAGAAACAAGAGGAAGACCAGTCGCCATCTATTGATTACATAGTTGTTGTAATGAGCACTATTTTAGATGACCAAACCACTCATGCCAAAGTTTTTTCCAGTCATTGCTACGAGCAACAAAAACTGATGGAAACGATGATGACCCAAAGTTGTCAAAATTATACAAGCTATTAATATCATCAACAATTCCAATTGCAAGAACAGGATTAGGACATTTTGTTTCCTTGATTACAACTTGGTGTTACATTCATTTAGAGAAAAAAAATATGGCTTTATCCTTAGCCATATGATAAGATGCTCTAGAATCAATTAGCCACTCATTAGAAGAATAAGTAGAAGTTGCATTGAAGTGGAAACCAAAAATAGAAAGTGCATGTCCATGAGAATAAGAAGAACAAGTATAATCCATATTCATGTTGTGCTTCTTCATCGCCGCTTCTAAAGCTTTCATCTTCTTAAAACATTTGGATTCATCATGACCATCTTTCCCACAAAAGTTGCAATGTCTGTCAATCTTATTACTTTTAGATTTTGCTCCTTTGTCACCATTAGGAGCGAAAGTTGGCTGAGAGGGTTTGGGACCCTTGTTTTTCTTGTTGTAGTGGCGAGGATGTTGCTTCTTGGGATTCTTGGATTTATATTTCTATTGGACTACTAAGAATTTGTTGGAGGTACCTACAGTTCTAATCAATCCAAGTTGCAGAAGCTTATATTTCTCTCAAATCATAACATCACAAAAGGAATCAAAAGAGTTTTTTTTTTTTCTATAAGCAATCCCTAGATCTTCTCTCATGGCATAAAAGGTACATAGAAAAATAGATCATGCACTACCAATCTTAACAAGAATAACATATATGCATCGATCTTCTGGCAGATCTATTTTTCATTTTATGATCCATAGAATTCTAAGTGTTTTGAACTTAGATAGGTAATCTTGAATGCAAGGAAAATAATTTGGACTTAAGGTCATTAACTGATTCTCCAACTAATGGGTTTGAATAATATTGTGTTTACCAAACACAGTTTCAAGCTTTTCCTAGCATCATCAGTGTCATCAATTCCTTAAAGGTGAAACCTTAAATCATGAGAGATGTACATTATGATCAATCCACGTGATTCTTCATTCTTGTTGGCCCATTTGACTTTCTTTTCATCATCAACGGATTCTAGTTCTTTTCCCAAGGTAATATTGTACATTCCTTTACTTCTTAATACATCCTCCATATTGGATTTCCATGAGAAGTAGTTGGTATTGGTAAGAAAAAGATAATTTTGAGTTTTCATATTAAAATATGTATAAAAATATGAAATTGATGGTTTGGATGGAAAGATCTTAAAAAATAGGTTGTTTTTTTAAAAACGACACTGAAAACAGACTTCGGATGTGAAAGTTATGACCCTTTGAAAAATAGGCATAAATGGTAACCAAAGAGACACGTCACAAGTAGAAGTTGGTTCATGTGGTGATACTACTCCTAACTATGGCTATAAGATCATTTTTAAATAATTTACTTATGAAGTGACCCACTTTTATAGAATAATGAAGAATGACTTTTACAACGAAGTTACTTTGTAAATGAATTTTTCATGCAAAATAACTCAAAATAAAATATTAAAGTTATTTAATAGTGGTTCACTTTTATAACTTAAGTGAAATTCACTTTACAATGAATACATTAAATTTTTCAAAAAAGATTTATCCACGTGGATCTCGATGGCCATCCACCTTTTCCATTGAATCAACATTTCGAGCCTATGGTTTTGATAAACCACGATATTCACCCTTTTGAATGGAATGTAATACCATATTCATTTGTTAATTACAGACGTCATGTAATGATTTCCTAGTGGTATTATGTACATGCCTACAACATAGTGTTAATGCACTAGATCCCATTAGAACTCTGTAGTTAAGCGCGCTTGGGCTAGAGTAGTACTAAGATGGGTTACCTCTCGGTAATTCCTAATGTTTTACATGCCTATGGCATTTATAAACTTAGATTAATTTATCCCACATGCATCATGGGAATTGTTCTCCTCTCACTCTCTCATATATAATTGAGGTGAATGAGGCCCTTTAAGCATGCAATGGAGTGTGATGTAAAGCTTGTTGCGAATGAAGCATATCCAACATCTCTTTCTTTTCAGAGATAAGATACCCCATTCTACCAGTTTGTGTTCTGGAATGTTTTTCTCTCTTATTCATTAATAGAATTTGGGTTTCACTATATTTCTGTGTTTCTTGCAATATCTTTGTGTATTTCCTTGTTATATCTTTGTTATATTTTTGTCTTCATGTCATTCTCAAAATATCCTAGATCAATGGTATCAGAGCAGTTTTCTCCTTGTCATTTTTCAGAGCATGTCCCCGACGAGGTCAGGGTATAGAGAGTTGGGTCTCGAGCTAGTTTCTCTTGAGGAAAACCACTCTTGCCAACCTAAGAGACCTCCCATGGTGGAAGAAAGAGAGATGAAAAAGTGGGATATCCTTTCAAGACATTGCTCGAGGAAGCCCTCATGCGACAGAGGAACGAGATGACGAAAAAATTCCTTCAGATCCTTCAACAACTACATATGGTGGCCAAGCCATCTTCGACAAACAACCATTTGGAAGGTGCGACACGCTTCAAGGTACAAGTCAATTTTTATATCCCCTTATTTGAAGGCCAGATATATGCAGATGCTCTAGAAAAATGGTTGAATCTAATCGAAGTTTATTATTCTGTCCAAATGTGATGCACG
>JASDQU010686890.1:7135-18096 GCA_032191745.1 Picea mariana | reverse complement strand
AATGAGCTACCAGTGATTGATTGGGAAGTGTTCAAGAACATGATCAATTTTCATTTTTATCCAATAGGGTATGAGGAACACCAATAGATAGTATGGAATTACTTCAGGCAGAGACAAGGACAATCAGTGTAGGAGTTCACAACGGAGTTCAGGAAGAGAGAAATTCAGATGGGAGTAGCTCTCAAAAGTACAGACATGTTAGTCAAGTATTTGGGGCCATTGTTACCTCATATTCTTAGACAATTGATGTTATTTAGACCAAATAAAATTGATGAGGCCAGTATTCCATCACAATACCTTGAGGGAGACAAGTGGAAGCAACAAAAAAATCCTCACACGGAAGTAGAACCGCAAGAGCAACAAAGAAAGAAAAAAAATAAAAAGAAGTGGAATGAGAAGAAGATCATGGCAGAAACACAAGAAGAAACACCTTCTATCCAACAATGTAATGGATGTGATCGAAAGGGACACACTAAGGAGAATTGTTGGAAATTGCACCCTGATAAGTGCCCCAAATATTTAAAAAAAAGAAGAGGAATAAAGCATTAATATCAGTGGATGTTGAGGAATGGGTGGAGAGAACACTAGACCAGGAAGGGAATATTAACTACACTAATATTTAGAAATAGGTGGCACTAGATGGTTGCAATCACAAGGAGGAGAAGGTGATCACTGAACTCTTCTGCATTAAAATCCACATGAAGCAAAGCAAGGTGGATTGTTTGTTTGACCCAAGTACACAATCCAACTTGATATCTGCACAATTGGTTGAGAAGCTTGGGATGGAAACTCAAGATCATCCGCACCCATACCCCTTAGGATGGGTAAGGAAAGATGTGGAGTTGAAAGTGAGAAATTAATGCAAATTTAAGTTTTCCATCAATCATAACTTTGTTGATGAAGTAGTTGCAGATGTGGTCACTCTAGACATATGTGGTGTCATATTGGGAAGTCCATATTTGTATGTGAGGGATCTCATTTTTAGAAGGAGAGAAAACCAATATAGGCTAGTCAAGGATGGAAAATATTATGCCATAAATTCACACTAGGAAAAATCTAATATCTCTTTGATAAATGCTCATCGAGCAAGAAGAATCGTGGGTAGTGAAAATAAGTTTGTCTTATTGTTTCTGAGAGAAGGAAAGCATCAGGGAGAAGCCAATGAGTTGGATATGAACGAATCCTTGGAAGGATGTAGTGGTGAGCATCATCAACAACCACAACAACCAATTAAAGCCTACAAGGAAGTGTTTCAAGAGCCTCGTGGATTTCCACCTAAGAGAGAGGTTGAACACGAGATTCAGTTGTTGCTAGAGTCACCACTTCCTAACATTGGGTTGTATAGGTAGTCTATCATCGAAGAAGATGACGTAAACAATAAGTTGTAGAAGTTGTTGGAGCAAGGAGTCATCATACCCAGTACATCACCATGTGGTTCACCCATCATCATGGTGCCAAAGAAAGATGGAAGCTAGAGAATGTACATTGACTATTATTCCCTAAATAAGATCACCATCACGAATAGATATCCTTTGCCAAGGATTGATGACTTTTTGGATCAACTCCGGCAAGTCAAATTCTTCACTAAGTTGGACCTCAAATCAGGTTACCACCAAGTGAAGATCAAAGAAGAAGACGTGTGGAAGTCAACGTTCAAAACAAGACAAGGTTTGTATGAATGGTTTGTAATGCCTTTTGGATTATGCAATGAACTTGCAACAGTTATGAGACTCGTGAATGATGTACTACATCCCTTTAGTGACTCTTTTTTAATAGTATATCTGGATGACATACTAATATTTAGTAACACTTCTAAAGAGAACCTGTCACATGTGACAGAGGTACTAGAGACCTTGAGGAAGACTCAATTGATTTCCAACTTACAGAAATGTGAGTTTGGAAATACCTCTTTGATATATCTTGGGCACATTATTGGAGGAGGAGAGTTGAGGGTAGATCTGGAGAAGATTGCAGCCATCACCCAATGGCCTATTCCCACCAATGTGGCAGAGGTCAGGAGTTTCACGGGAGAAAATCAGTATTTGAGGAAATTCATGGTAAAATTATCCACATCAGCAACACCATTGCATGCCATAACCTCCCAAGGAAAGAGCTTTCACTGGGGTAAGACACAACAAAGATCATTTGAATACTTGAAGAATAAAATCAATTATTCTCTAGTGTTAACCATGCTAAATTTGTAGCGACCTTTTGAGCTAGAGACTGGTGCTAGTGGATATGCATTAGGAGCAATACTCATGCAAAGAGGAAGGCATGTGTGTTACCATTCATAATTGTTTCATGGAGAAGTTCTTGACTATCCCATGTATGATAAGGATCTCTTTGTGATTGTACAAGAAGTGAAGAAGTGAAAGCATTACCTCTTGGGAAAATAGACTATCGTACACACAGATCATCAACCCATTTAGTATCTACATAGTCAAAGCAAGATACAATAGGTGAGACACTCCAAGTGGTTAGGTTTCTTGAAACAATTTCATTTATTGATTATGTACAAGAAAGGAGTCACGAATAGACTAGCAGACATGCTCTCTCAATCACCACTAAAGAATATTGTAGAAATTGGAATGATAATGCATCTTGAGCCTTTCACTCATGAACTTCTGAGTGAATATTACGAGGGAGATGAAGATTTTAGAGGAGTCTACAAACAACTAAAGGAGAGGGTGGTTGTTGTCATGGAAGGAAATGAATACCATCTCCAAGATGGGTTGTTGTACTAGTTGAACAAACTATGTATACCCGAGACAAAAGAGTTCAGTTGATGAGAGAACCACACACTTTTAGAGTTGTAGGACATTTTGGCGTAACAAATACAGTGGCGAATATGCAATGGCATGTGTATTGGCTAAAGATGTAGGAGCAGGTGGAAAATGTTGTTATAGGTTGTGTTCTTTGCAACACTAGCAAGCCAAGAAACCAGAAACTTGGCTTGTACATGCCATTTCTAGTACCAAACAGGCCTTTGGAGAGCATCTCCATGGATTTTTTTGGAGGTTTACCTATGACTCGTAGAGGCCATGACTACTTGTTCATTGTGGTGGACGATTTCAGCAAAATGTCTGTTCCCATTCCCTATAAGAACACAATCTCTGAATGAGAAGCAATTGAACTATTCTTCAGCCATGTCTAGGTACATTTCAGATTGCCAACCTCCATCATATTCGATCAGGACAATAGGTTTTTGGGAAGATTTTGGACAAAGATTTGGGAGAGAATGGATTCCAAGTTGATGTTCTCTATTTCCTTCCATCCTCAAACTGATGGACAGACCAAGGTAGTAAATAGGATGTTGGTGCAATTGTTGAGAGGTTACAACAACAAACATCCAAAGACTTGGGAGGAACAGATACTCTACAATCAACACTCTTACACCAGTCATAAACATTGGGTCGTAAACACTCCACCACATAGAACATGAGTGGCATTGATGCCTGGTGCAACAAGGTCGACCCCGAAATCTATGTAAAAACAAGTACAACGATATTTAAGCTCAGGTTTTCGATCGCTCTGATTGGGAGTTGGATCCCTACTTTATCTGTTCCTGCAACACAGTGGGTGGAAATTTACTCCTCCATGGTCATACCACCCCTAGCCCCTTGGGCCTTGAGACTCACTACCTCGCCCTAACAAGACAATCCTATGATAAAATATAGCTCGTCCACTTCAATCCTCAATGGTTTACCATAGAGGTTGAAGGCCTCTCTCTCTGAATCCCAATAGTTTACGAGCATCTGGAGTAACCTCACTTGGGACCTCATTCCTTTGAGAGCCCAAAATTTATAAAGCACACATATTTTTAAAACTTGTTGGGCCTCGGCATCCCTTTCCACTACTGCATCTATCTCTTCATGCTCCCTCTCTCTCCATTCAATCACCATCCTGCAAAGGAACAACCATTTTTGAGTTAAATCCTTTCAAAAAAAAATGTTCACAGACTTGTACGCGGGCTAACATGGTAACAGTCACATATAGGGCTACATATACGTGGGCAGGCTTTGTTTTCACCGCGTATATGGGTGCTCATATGTGACCCAATGAACTATCACCCGTGCACGCCCTAATTTACATATTGCGCCCTCTAATACTCAAAAAATGAGGACTAAAATTGAAATTTAAACCACTAAAATTGAAGTAGAGGAGATGGGTACTTACTTGGTCCAAACGGTTGTTAATTCTATTGATCGTAGATCCCACAATCGACACTTGAAGATCTAGGGGAAAATGGCCTAAAATGCACTATGTGGGTGAAAAAACTCAAATGGTATGGTAAAATGGTCTATTTTTACTATTAGTAGAATTTTTTTTACCCGCTTCATATAGTTTGTGCTCATTTTTTACCTTGGGGACTAATAGTGCAGTGGAAAGAATTGGTTTTGGTAGTTTTATCCAAGATTTTTTGTGGTTTCTAGCGTCATACCGCCTATTCGTGCCTTCGGCAGGTATTTTCTTTCACGAGCATATAGGATAGGTTGTCACTCCATTTTGAATTCTTATGTCATTCTATGACTGTGATCCATATGCCTTAGGTATAAACCCATTTAATAGTGACACAGAACCTTCTTATTTCTACTAGAAGTGTCGTTATTAAGTGGTAGAGGCTTACCAAACATGGGTGCCCTAGTGAACTTATCTCTTTAACACTTGTTAAATGGATTTGAAAGGACGTCTATTTAGTGTAATTTTAACCCTTTTTTGAGCCAAGTAGACTACTTATGAAAAAGGAATACTCTAGTCACCATTGGCTAGAAGAGTTGTCATGGGTATTATCTATACTTTTTCAGGTTTAGGGGACTAAATCTACGAAAAAGGACATTCTTTGGAGTTAAGTTGTAATCACATTCCATCATGCAGCTTGAAGTATTGAGCCTATCGTCAGTTCTTTCTTTCTCGTTATAAGCCTCTTACCTCAACAATTTGCATCACTAGCCAAGCAAAGCCTTGTTTATATCCTTTGCAGCTTGACACCCTATATCCTAAGAGGAAACATCCCCCCGAGTGTCCATGCCCCGCATGCACTTCCTTCCATTGAGCATAGGTATGTTCCACCATTTGGAGTTGGTTGCTTACTCGTGACACTCGTTTCCTCTCCTGTATCATAACATTTCTTTTCCTATGCAAAAAAAAAAAAAAAATATGGGTGAGAAAAGAATATTATCTTATATCGGCAGCAGTCATGTTGCCTTTGAACAGAGCACAAAATTTTGAGTCCACTGTCATCTAAAGTTTGGGTTTAGCATGACCTTAGGAAGTTGAGCTCATTAATTAGAGTTATTCCTCCAACTAGTTATTCTTCCAGTCCCTATGGAGAGTTCATTGATGCCTCCTGCATAACGAAGTTTTATCATCAAGTCAATGTTTCCTGAGTTATCCACATGTCTCATGATCTCGTTTAAAGGATGTTTATAAGCCTATGTCAACCATTTCTCATAACTCTTGAATTTGCATGTCGGCCATACTAATCCAGATTTTATGAGCAGAATGAAATGAATACAGATTCTTAACAGGTGCTTAACACAAAATAACAGAGATATAGTAAAACTAGTTTTCTATTCAATAAAGAAATAAACTGAAACTGTAAAATGCAGCGGAAACAAGCTTGTTGGAATGGTGGCAGCTTATCTCTAAGAAGAGATGTGACGGTTGCGCGCATTCACAAGAAGAATATTACAATGAGGCTCTGAAGGCCTTTTTACAATAAACAAGAATTCCAAAAACCCTAGACATCCAAAAACCTAACCCTAGGAGATGAAGCGCCAAAAGTAATGTGGGCCCCATTTGGGTAAGTTAGTACATCAACTTCTCGAGGTCGTAACGTTTGCATACGATCTCCATTTTAGGCGTGTGATAGCCCGTTAGAAAGGTATCATCGAGGAGATTCATTTTGGGGGCTCAATCATGTCTTTAACTATCATTGGGGAGCTCGATCCCGAAAAACCTTCATTTAGGCCCTCAAAATGGCCCCGAAAGTTAAAACTACTAAAAATAGTAAATTGCCAAAATTGTCAGAAAATTGTTTTGAGCCAATTGGAAAAGGTGGGTAGCAACTGATATCCATATGGATAAATCCTCCCTCCTTAGGAAGCAATGGTCTCCATTGCATTGAGGTCCCCCATCAGATGAGGAAATTTCTGTTGAATTTGGCCTCGAGTGAGCCACTTGCCTTGGTGCAGGAGCTGCCCTGCTTTGACGACTCGATAAAGATGGATGCTTTGTTGTTAAGTGCCCTTCATCTATGTGTCCACAATCTAATCATTGGATTATTTTTGTATGCAATCAGGGTTGAGATATGTTGGTGTCAATTGTTCTGCTACTTCTGAGGTGTCCAATAATGGTGGGAAATAAGGGCGAAGGAGATCCACGTTGAACACTGGGTGCAGGCCAAGGAAGGGAGGAATGTTGAGCTCAAAAGCATTGTCCCCTGTGGCCTTGGTGATAGTGTACGGCCCATAATAGAGTAGGTGAAGCTTCCGATGGGGTCCTGTAAGGTGTTATTTCTACAAGTGCAACCAAACTTTGTTGCCCACCTGAAACTTATGTGGCACCCAATGTTGATCATGGCGTTGTTTGTACTTGTCATTGGACTTATGTAGGATATATTGAACCTGTTGGCGGATGTGTTGGATCCGCTCAATGAACTGGGTGGCTTTTTCATCTTCAGTTGGAGTAGGAGATGAGTCAGTCGAGGTGACCGCAAGGGGAAGTGCAACATGTATGGGACCCAATGGTTGGAATCCCAACCCCACCTGAAAGGGGATGTGGTTGATTGAGCTATGAAGGGCTCATTTGTCACTATGATAGACATAGGGAAGGCTCTCATCCTATGTCTGAGGGTGCTTTGAATTATACATGTGAAGGATATGCACAATCATTCGATTTACAACCTCGGTTTGGCCATCTGTCTAGGGGTGGAAGCCCGTGGATTTGGTGAGCTTGGTGTCCAGCAATGACCAAAGGCTCGACCAAAATGTGTTGAGAAATCAACTATCCAAATCTGAGACAATGGTTTGTGGGATTCCAAAATGTACCCAGACTCGTTCAAAGAAGATCTTGGTAGTGGCCTATGCTGTGATACTCTCCTTGCAGGCAACCAGAATCGCCATCTTAGAAAAGCGATCAACAACCACAAAAACACAGTCATGTCCCCACTTGGTGGATGGGAGGCCCGACATGTAGTCCATTGAGATGGATTCCCATGGTCTGTAGGAAGTAGGAAGAGGGGTGTACAGGTCCTATTTCTTAGTGGTCGGTTTGGCAATAGTGCAGGTAGTGCAGGACCTAATATACTTGTTGACCTCCTGTTGAAGTTTCGACTAGTAGAAATGTTTATGTAGCATCGCCACTGTCTTTTCGACGTTGAAGTGTCCTGCCACCCGACTGTAGTGGGATTCCCATATCAACTTCTCTCACTCACTTGATGGAACACAGAGATGGCCCAGATGACACAACAACCCATCCTGAAGATGGAAATTATCGACAACTACGTTTGCACCCAACATTTGGTAGGTGGTGGCGAAGCCAGGGTTTGTCTCATAGAGTTGGGGCCATCCAGATGTCTCATGGCTTCAAGAGTCTAGCACCGTGGTGAGTGTCGCGGCTAGCGGTCTGCTGAGGCAATCAGTGATGCGATTGGTGCTTCATGTTTTATACTTGATGTTGAGGTGGAATATTTGCAAGTATGTGGACCACTTTTGATGGTGGTCAATCTGCAATTTTCCTTGTGTCTGCATGAATTGCAGTGGCTTATGATCAGTTTGGATGACCGTCTCCTTCCCAAGAATGTAATGTCTCCACTAGCGGCAGGCTTGTACAATGGAGTACATTTCCTTGTTGTAAGTAGGGTACTTACGGATAGTATCTAACAGTGTCTCACTATGATAGGCGATGGGGTGGTCGTGCTGAGTGAGAACAGCGCCCACAACATAATTTGAAGCATCTGTCTCAATTTCAAAGGGATGTTGTAGGTTTGGTAGTGAAAGTACTAGGGTTGAGCACAAGCRTTTCTTCAAATCATCGAACGCTTKTTGTTGGGGCCAKCCCCACGCAAATTTCGCCTTGCCACCACCCCTGTTTATTTGGTTGAGGGCCCATGCAATATGGGAGAATCCCAACATGAACCTTCATTAGAAATTGGCAAGGCCCAAGAAGCTCTGAAGCTCAGTGAGTGTTGTTGGGGCTGGCCAGTCACAGATGACTTGGATCTTGGCTGGATCCACATGTATGCCATGCTAATCAATGATGTATCCCAGGTAATGGACCCTATCCATGCCGAAGGATCATTTTTCCAAGTTGGCGTATGGCTTGTGTTGTTGCAGGGTGTGCAGAACCTGTTGAATATGCTGCAAGTGTTCGGCCCAAGTCTTGCTGTAAATTAGAATGTCATCCAGATACACCACTACAAAAGTATTGGTGAATGGTCACAGGATAACATCCATCATCCTCATGAAAGTGGCTGGAGCATTTGTCAAACCAAAGGGCATGACCAACCATTCAAAAAGGCCTTCCTTTGACTTGAAGGCAGTCTTCCATACATATGTCTGTTCTATTGGGACCTGGTGGTAGCCAAAATTTAGATCAATCTTACTGAAGTATTTGTCCCCCATGATTTGATCAAGGAGGTCGTCGATTTAGGGAATCTGGTACCGATTTTTTACTATGATTTTATTCAGATCCCGGTAATCAATACAGAGTCGCTAGGTTCCATATTTCTTCTGTACCATCACGATTGGGCTCCCGCAAGGTGATGATATGGTACAGATGTGCCCCTTGTGGAGCAGTTCTTGGATCTGTCGCTTGATCTCCTCATTCTCTAACAAAGAGCGACGATAGACTGACCCATTGGGAAGCGGTGCACCGGGGGTCAGATCGATGGGGTGCTTGACCTGGCAGTGCAGAGGTACCCCTGTAGGTGAGGAGAATATATTTGAGTATTCTTCCACAACCTTATCTACTTGCTTCTGCTGTGTGGATAGGTCGGCTGCAGAGACCTTGGATATGGTTGTGATCTTTCTCTTATTCTGAGAGCGAATCACAAAGAAGACAAACTTTCCCGTATGAGAGATGACCTTCCTGCATTGCTTAGCAGAGATCAAGGAAATAACACTAGGTGGGATTGCCTCGGGTATCCTGTACAACTTCCTATTCAAAGTAATAATAACACTACAAGGCCTAGACTCATATACAACATGAATTTTCCATAAATAAGGTTGGCCCAAAAGAACATCACAAACTTCAAGAGGAGCAACATCACATAATACCTCCTCTTTGAAGGGCTTGATGTCGTATGATAGTCGACACTGTTGGCTAACGCGGAGATCGCTTCCTTGGCAGAGCCATCCAATGGTGTAGGGTTGTGGGTGTGGCGTTTTTGGCAGAGCGAGCCACTTGATGACCTCTGCTAAGATGAGGTTCTTCTGGCTACTGCTATCAATGATGAAGTGCAGCGGGGTGCCTTTTACCCACATCTGTGAATGGAAGAGGTGCTCTCCTTCTTCTGGCTCGTCTGGTTCACCAAGCTGGAGCTTGGTGGTAGCAACGGTGGCACTAGGTTCCGCGTCAATGATCCATCTTCCCCTTTTGAGTTCTAGCTCAGAGTCAGAATCCACTTTTGATTCAGAGGCTTTCACTTTGGCCACCAACGACTGCTTTGATAGGTAGTTGGCAGTGTTATGCCAAGGGCTCTTATGGAAGTCGCACCACTTCCCAGTATCTTTCTTTGTCTTTCCGGTGTCCTTCTTTGCTTGCGGCTTGGACTGGTTGTCCTAATACTATCCATAATTTCTCTTTCTTTGTTCTGTGGGTTGGGGCCACCCTTTCCCGGCTTTTTTTGTGAGGGGTTCCCATGCCCAAATTGCGGCGTCTTTTGTTTGAGCTTCTGCTCGATTTTGATGGCATATCGGTAGGCCATGCCCAAGGATGAGATGTCTAGAAATTCCATTTCGGTTTGGATGTATCTATGCAAAGCACCGCGATACTTGAGCACTAGATGTCGCTCTGAATATTTGATACCCAGCTTGGTGCGCAAGGTATGGAAGATATTTGTGAAATCGGGCACTACTTGGTCTCTTTCTTGCCGCAGTGTGGTCCATTTGGTATACAGGTCCTCATAACTTCCAACAGGGTGGTATTTTTCCTTAATAGAATCCCTGAAGGATTCCTAGGTGGCCATGACTGAAACTAATGAGGTTTCCTCTGTTTCCTTTTGCTCATAGAAAGTTTCCCACCAATCTTTGACATAGGGAACTACTTTGAGGAGCACAAAAGTAATCTTTTCTCTATTCAAAAAGTTATGGACAAAAAAAATACCCTTTTAGTAGATTCAACCACTTGTCTAAAGCATCTGCGTCTATCTGACCTTCAAATATAGGAATATCGAAGTTTATGTGTACCTTGAAGGGGGCGGCGCCTCCGTTCGAAGAAGATATGTCACCTGTTGGTAGTCGCCGAAGGATTTGCGTGAAACTATCCATCATCTCGTTCCTTGTGTGAGGGCTTCTTCAATCAATAGTTTGAAAGGATCTCTTGTCCCGTCATATTTCTTTTCTCCTGCCATGTGAGGTCTCTTGGGCGTGCGAGAGCTTCTGTCCTAAAGAGAAACAAGCTCGAGACACAACTCTTTGTACTCCGACCTCGTTGGGGACATGCATTAAGACGACAAGGAGTAGACGGATCTGATACCACTGATCCAGATTTTATGAGAAGAACGAAATGAATACAGATTATTAACAAGTGCTTAACAAAATAACACAGATACAGTAAAACTAGTTTTCTATTCAATAACGAAATAAGCTGAAACTGTAAAATGCAGTGGAAACAAGCTTCTTGGAATGGTGGTGGCTTATCTCTGAGAAGAGATGTGATGGTTGCATGCATTCGCAAGAAGAATATTACAATGAGGCTCTGAAGGCCTTTTTACCATAAACAAGAATTCCAAAAACCCT
>JASDQU010686889.1:25159-39464 GCA_032191745.1 Picea mariana | reverse complement strand
AATTATTTTTTTTAGTTTTTGTATATGTTGACATATTGTTTTCAGTTTTATAGGATTTTTGAAGCAAGTACAGAATTGAATTTCATCACTTTTCGCAATAGGTAAGAAGGTAAGATCATTTTATTTTGCGAAAATTTTTCATCAGTATATACTGTCTTGTTTTAAAATTAATATTTGAGCTTGTTTCTCCCTTTGAATTGCTCATTAAAGTATGAAAGGGGCTTTTATTAGGGATAGGATTATTCTTTACCAGGCTTGATAGATTATGATGGGAAAGAAATCCCCCTAGAGTTTTCTTTTAGCATTTTCTCAGACTCTCAAAACACGAGAAAGCAATGAGCATATACTAACTAGGGCTCGTAAAATCCACAAGTAAGTAATTACTGTTCCACCAAAATCATTTTCTGCAAAATTTATATTTGCACTTGCATGGGATGATGTGGGATACATTAAGTTCCACCTTCCAACAGGTCTCACTTCATCAACATCAACCCCTTATCTAGAGTTGAGATTAGAGACTATTTAGTACCCTGCAATCTACATGCCTTAATGGAAGATTTCCTTGTTAAAAACCATGGGAATACATCAATGTCTCTTGGTTGATAGATCCTACAGGTGACTCGACACCAAGACCTTTATTTGTACCTGTTAGGATGTACTATAGGTACCTTGAGGCCCATTGACATCAATGGTGGGTCATCTCGCATTGGTTAACGACATTCATTAATGGTCAATAATCCAATGATTTCTTTTTGTGTTCAACTTCAGAACCTTTATTCACATAAATAAGAATTGTACCATGGGTTAAAGCTTTGAAGCTGTTGTAGAAGACATAATTTGGTTGATTCCTTTCAGAATAAACATGAGACAGGTTTAGGGATAGCCAACAGTTAATTTTCTTCAAAAACAAGAAATCTTTTATATCTCAACAAGGTTCTGTTGCACTTTCCCAGCTACAGTAGTTTCCAAGTACAGATCTTGAAGCTTGACAGATGGTTTGTTTTCTATCTTGTTCAGGATGTCTTCACTACAATTATTTTTGGATCAGATTTCTTTGCAAATCTCGGTTTATTTTCTCAGTACCAGTCAGTACTAGATAGAATTAATCAATCCCAGGAAACACAAATCAGTCACAGTGGTTATCAACAACACAGATTCCAGTTACATCTTTGGCATTCTCCAGATTCAGAATTGGTTTCAAAATTTTTGTAGTAAGAAAACACAACATAACAAGGAGTAAGTAACCGAGCTCAGATAAGTATAGTTTCATGTTAGTTTAATTTATTAAAATACATATTAATAACTTGAACTATGACTGCCTCGATACTCCATGTCATTTTTTCCTCGTGTGTTAATTCATCATTTCTATACTCTGTACTTAAATGTTGAGTTCAATTCTTCTCGACACTTCCTGTCATGAAGAATGAGCTACATTATAATGGATGAATTTGACATGACTCATGTGAAATGATATTTTAACAAAGAAGTACGACCGTCATCATTCCTTCACATGCTACTGATCCTCACGACACTTAAAACGTCTTTCCATAATACCTTACATGGCCTATTTCATACATAATAATCTACTCCTCTGTTTCCCTCATCTAATTCCTTTGCTTACCTTTGAACCTTTCCTGTTATACTGAGTAGCATCATGGTGGTGAATCGCCATGAACCTGAGACTTATGCAGATTTGGAGGCTCTTACTGAATATGAAGCCACCAAGCACATCTTTCAGAAGGATGGATGGGAGCCGTTCTTCAAGAAATTTGATGGGTATGATGATAAGATTACACTTCAATATGCTCTGCACTTTCATGGTGGACTGGATAAAGTAGGCGAGTTGGAATTTGAAGTCACAGAGTAGTTCATTTCTGAAGAAATACAATTACCTAGTACTGGTCGGAAATGGACGAAGGGACATCCAGTAGACAAAAATCTCTGAACACAGCTCCTGCAACCCCAGTATCGAAAATTACAATGGTTAGAAGGAACCTCTAGGTCGTGGTTGGAACCGAAATGGGCTCAGCTGCTATCCATACTTCAACGCTACCTCACCTGTGAAGGTCGGTACACGATTGTGTTCCCCTGTCATGCTCGACTCTCACTGCATTTTAAAGGTAACCATCTGGTGAACATCCCTTATTTTTTGTTGAAAAGTTTGAAGAGAATGTCAGAACAATTTCACAAAAAAAAAGATTTTAGGGGCAGTCTGTTTCATTTTGGTCTTGTAAAAATTCTGGTTAAGATCGCATTATCCCACAAACAGGAATCCTGGGATATGTTTGTTATAAAAACCCTACCTTCTAAAAATTCTAGGGATAAAACCCTTGAGTCAATTGCTACATAGAAGAAGTCGAGTTCTAAGAAGAAATTTGTTAAAACCTATAATGATCCTGAGTATACACCAGATTGTAATATTGAGGCCAATGATGATAATCCTGTCACTGAACACTCGCTTGATGTCCATAGTCCTGATGGTGTGGAAACTAGCCGTGAAAAAGTAGAAAATATTGTCCATACAGATGTAAATACTGAAGCTCAAACTTCTTCTCCGACTGCTAAAAATGGTATTGATGTGGGAGAGCTCGAGGAGTTAATCGTCAAACCTAGAAAGAACCCTAAACGTAAATGCACATTTTCAGACATGGATAACTCTGTGCCTAGTTATCCATTACAGGAAAGAATGAAAAGTATGACTGATCATGAGGATGCTCCATAATATTCTGAGATGACATGGACTCTCTCTCAATTGATTAGAAAGGTTCGTGAAGTCAATCAGCAAGAGAATGTGCCAGAAGAAATTGCACATGACAAACCAGTTGAGATACTAGTCGATACTCCTGTTCAAGTACCTGATGAGTTCACTCATGAATCCAACCCTCAAACACAACAAGGTCATTGTAATACATTTGAATATTATTGTGAAATAACTTACAGTAGATCTTTGTGAACAATGGTTGTCATATTGGAAAACATGAATCACAGGTTAAAAGAAAAGTTACATGAATATGCCATACTGGATCGGCATATAAAAAAAAAATGAACTTATGAAGCTCAGGCAATCTCACTTCTTGACAAAGATCGAGCAATTAAAATGAAAAAATAGGTCTCTTTTGTAGAAGAATAAGAGATTGTAGAGGATTGCTAGGAAGCACATTACCATTAATTGGTTTCTTAAGAAGGAAATAAAAAACATAAAGAAGCATGAGAGATTGCAAATGTTGGTTGCAGCTGCTGCAATACTCTGATGAATCTTATTTTTTGAGTTTTTGTTGCTTGAGGACAGGCAAAGTCCTCAGTTTGGGGGAAAATGTTAGTCTCGAATTTTGACCATATTTTTGCCTATATTATGCCAGATATACCCCCATTCCATATCCAGTATCATTCCTTTCTGGCCTTACCTTGATACATTTCACATCATTTTTCCCTAAATGGAGTTATTCAAGGTATTCATATGATTTAAGTTATTTTTAATGTATTTTGATACTTTAAACTGATATTGATACTAACATTGCATGAGTTAGGTACTTGTTTCCTTGAAACAGATTTATCAATACCAAGTACTGGCTTGCACTTAGTGGAGATGTCAAAGGTTTGCATGATATGGAATGACAGATCCAATTCATATGATTGATCGAGTTATAGTTCAGATTTCAAATCTCGAATTAATCTCGAAAGAACAGAATGTGATGACTCAAAGCGGAATCATAGAACTGTTTGTTATTATGCTTATCTCTATTTCATAGTTCACGCTTCTTGACACTTCGTGTCATGAAGCTGTGAACTTAGTTTTAACAAACTTTGAGTCATTTTCGGATCTAAGATTCGCTCAATTAATGTAACTATGTCCAAGTCTATTTTTGGGATTCACGATTGTAGATGTAGAGAGGATCTATATAAACTCGGATCTCTCTCTCAAGAAACATGTTATGTTATGCGATATTGTTGATAATACAATTTCTGAACTGTGCATTATATCATCTTTTCTGTTAATGACTTGAGTTAATTTTTGAATTATGGAGCATGAGGAATGATACAGTTATGCATGAAGTGATTTGATTTAGTTCTGGTTTCGTTTTAGAGTGATTGCACCTTTTGGTTGGGCTCGCCAACAGGTTCAATTTGATTTCCCTTTTCTATAGTATCGTTAGTTCGTTTCCAGTTTTAGAATCTGTGTGTGAATTCTTTTTAACTTGAAACTGTTTTGTTAATTCATGACTTGAATCATTTTCATTTAGTTCATTCTTAGTTTGGTATTATCTCGTAGATCATTGAATATTAGAATGAGTTGCTTGCCAGTTGTGGAATTTGATGAATAATCCAATTATTGAATAACCTCTCTTAAATTAGTTTAGATTTACTTTGTTTTCAAGTTTCTAGTTTAATCATGATTTGAAGTTAGTTTGAACTCAGATTTACTCTGTTTCTAGGGTAGTTCACTTGTGGTCTGGTTAAAGGAAGCTTCCGATATTTGTAGGGTAAAGAAGGACATTGATTAGTTTCACTTTTATTAGATTTAGAATTGCTTGGTATTTAGATTGAATAGAAGGTTTTTAAATGTTCTTTCTTGTATGGTCAAGGTATATGTTTTGATGATTAGGTGTTTAGTTAATGGTATATATCATTGGATGATTTCTCTGGATTAGGAATAGAAATACATTTGATTAGCTTAGAATTATTTCCATTGATTAATTAGACAAGATATGATCAGTTTTAAGATAATCATTAGGATTCAATTTATAAGAGTAAGTTTATGTTTTCTTCTTAGAATAACATTTAGGTAGAAATTAGAATCTTACCAGCACATATAGTGTAGCAGCTCTAAGTTTACTTACCCTGGTTTGAAAATTTAGTGTTTTCAGGTAATTAAAATCATTAATACAAAATCCTGACATTTTTGGCACCATTGCCGGGGATTTGTTTAGAAGGTAAGTTAGATAATTGATTTGGTTATTTTTAAATTCATTTGGTTTGGTGTGGTATGTTTAGTAGGTTGACGAAAGAGGAGCTATAAGACGAGGGGTAAGAACCTACACATCTGTTATCACAGGTTCCTTTGAAACTCAATCTTAGTCTTTATTTTATTTAGTATGTTTTCATGAGAAATAGAGATCATAGAGGTAGATTTAGGGGAAACTCAAAACAACAAAAAGAAGAAACCTCCACCCAAAAAGAAATAGAAACTGAGACTAGAACTCTGGCTAAGGAAACCATAGAGCAAAACATAGAATCAGGAATAAAACAAACTGAAATTGGATTAGAAGGGGATAATACCATACGAGAAGAACTTAAACCATTTATCATTTCCCCTCCAAAACTAGGAAACACTACATACTGACAAATTCAAATTTCTGGTGATCCAAACTCGGTCGACATAGTTAATCCAGAAAAAGTGTAAGATATTTTTTGGAACCCTGACACTATATTTTCATAAGTAACAACTACAATTGTTGAATAAGAGGTAATAGGATCCTCAAAAGAGCCAATAGGAGATAGTTATTCTGTCAAAAGGAATCCAGAGAGGTGGGATTTCATACCCTCACCAAAGAAACATCGGATTGCATATACAATTTTTGGTAATCCTTTTAACATGACAGAAAGGGAAAGAGAGAGAGAGAATTGGAGAGAAGAGAAAGGGAAATGGATAGAAGAGAGAGGAAAGAAATTCATGTTGAACATGAAGAAGAAGAACAACTAGAAAATGAGCCAAGACCAGAACCCACTTTTGGGTTTCCAATTTTGGATTTGGTCCAAAATGTCAATATGAAAAATATCCCACCCTCAGCACTACCAACCTTTTATGGGAGAAGTAGTGAAGACCTAGATATGTTTCTTTTCGAATTTGATATTATGTGCAGGAGTTATAATTATCTCTAGGATGCACATAAGTTGAAGTTGTTTCCTGCTACCCTAAAGGATTCTGCATTACGCTGGTTCATGAGTTTAGGAGAGTATAACATTAGATCTTGGGAAGATATGAAGACAACATTTTTAAAGAAGTACCAAGACTATTGTAGACCCAAGGATTCTCAAAATGATATTTTTAAGATGCAACAACAAGATGATGAGAGCCTTGAAGATTTCCTAGAAAGGTTTACATATACTCTTCAAAAATCCAAACATAATGGTCTCCAAGATGAAGCAATCAAAAATCTTTTCTTAAATGGGGTTTCAGATGAATACATTGACAATATCAACTTAATGGCTTCAAGAGACATTTATTAGAAAGACTTTTAAGCACTCAGTGAACTATGTAGAACTTATTCGAGAAGTAGGGGGAAAATGGTAAAAAGCATGAGAGAACCTGTCAACAAAAACACCAAAGTTGTAGCAAGAGAACATAGGGGGTTGTAGCCTCCTTCTAGTTGTAGCCAGAGAATTGGGGAGTTGGATCTTCCCTCAGGTTGTAGCCTGAGAAACTAGGGGGTTGGAGCCTCCTTCTAGTTGCAACTGGAAAACAAAGGAGGTTGGTGCTTCCAATGAATGTAATTCTTCAAGACATATAGTAAAAAACATTCTGTGGTTTTCTCTCGATTTGGGTTTCCACGCAAAACACTGGTGTACTGTGTATCTGTATGTTTGTTCATTTGTCCATTGCTCATTTACTCTGTAGTTATTCGATGATAATGATTCATTGATATAACTCTTGGATTATATGGTTAAAAAGGATTAAATTGCTCTATTATTGATTCACCCCCGTTCTCAGTAATCCAACATCTCCTTGATGAACTTCATTTCCTTAATTTCCTTTTGATAGCTAGTTATTACTTGCAAGTCCCCTTTACATGTTTCAAGCTTTATTCATTCATTTTCTTAAAGGGCTATGGTCCTTTATAATTGTGCATTCATTTGCATCAGGACAAGGCGATTGTCATTAGAGGGGATATAGATCAATCTAGCCTGTGGATTTTATGGTGACCTTTATCATTTACAACATATACATATGTAGCAGCTGCATCAACCTCTGGGCCTTCATCCCCTTCTTCTCATGAGAGAATAGACCATGACCCATTACCAAATTTTGGTACACTATGAGAGGCTCCAGGATGGAAAGTGTTAAGTATGGGAAGGAAAATAACATTACCCTTGTGAGGGCCCCCCATTAGTACCCCTTTTCCTTGAGCGGTGATAACACAAGACTAGGGCATAGAAGTTGAATACCAAGGTGAAAAAAGACAACAAACACGACTTCCCAAGACAATGATCCATTATCCAACTTCAACCAAAGATCCTCATCCACATGCCAAACAAATTAAGCACAACACTTCAGATGAAAAAAGGACTAACATACCTCATGGTGATGTTAGATTACCATCCCCCATACAATAGGTTTCTTGGATGTGATGACATTGGTTGATCTATATATGTAGAGGCTAACAAAGGAGAATGTTGGGCTTCCATCTATGGACATGTTGATCATCATCATGGTTGGGATCATTGTCTCCATTGTGGGGGGTAACTCCACCATTTGGAAAGGGGAATCCATTGTTCCCATTACTGTGGATTTTCAAAAGCAAAGAAACTAAAATAGGTTTCTAGGCACTTGTTGACCACTTCTATTTGACCATCAGTTTGAGAATGATATGTAGTACTCATATTTAGCTATGTACCTTGAATTTTAAATAGATCCTACCAAAATTTGTTGGTAAATGTGGGGTCTCGATCTGAGACAATGGAAGTTGGCATACCATGTAGCTTAGATATATAATCCATGAAGTCTTGGGAGACTGAGAAAGGAGTGAAAGAATGAGCTAGGGAAAAAATAAGCATCTTTTGAAATATGATCAACAACCACCATGATGAATGATATTTTTTTGCTCTCTTTTGGGAGTCCCACAATAAAATCCCTTGAAATGTCTATCCAAATATGTGTTGGGATTGGTAAAGGTTGCAATTCCTTTGGTATCTTCAATGTCCCTCCCTTGTTTCTTTGGAAAGAATCACAAGATGCTACAAAGTCTCAGATATATGTTTTCATGCCATCCCAGAAGAATGAACACTTAATTCTTTCATAGGTTTTATGAAAGCCAGAGTGACCGGATAATGGTGATGAATGCAGCTCCTCTAAGACTTGTTGTTTTAGGGATGAATTTCCTACCAGAAAAATGTTTCATTTATATCACAAAGTATATTGTTTCCATGTAAAAATTTTAGGTGGTTTGGGATCTACCTGAAGTTGTTGGATGATCTTCCTTAAAGTAATACTTTCTAACCATTCCCTACGATCCTCCTTAAGCCATCATGGGCTTGCTAATGATAAGGTAAGAAGTGACCCAAAATCATTGAATTTTCTGGATAAAGCATCAACCACAACATTCTCTTTTCCCTTATTATGTATGATCTCGTAATCATACCCCAACATCTTGGTGACCCTTTTATGTTTCTTAGGTGAAGATTTTTTTTTCAAGAAAGAAATTCATATTTTTATGTTTAATCTTGATCTAGAATTTCCTCCCTTTGAGATATGGGCACCAAGTCTCCATTGCATGAAGGATAGCCATCATTTCCTTCTCATATGTGGGTTTTCGAAAATTGTGATCGCATAATTGTTTACTAGTGAATGCCAAGGGGCATCCTTCTTGCATCGATATTTCTCTGAGACCTCTCCCTGAAGCATCACATTCCAAGACAAAAGTCTTATTAAATTCAGGTAATGTTAATACTAGAGTAGTGCACATGGAATACTTTAAATAAATGATGGCCTTTGTTTCTACATCACTCCAAATAAAGGAATTATTTTTAAGGAGTGAATTTAGGGGAGCTACAATTTTTGTGTAATTTTTCACAAATTTCTTGTAGTATCCATATTTATATTTTTCCCTTGGTCACTTCTTGGATTCTTTAATCTTCTACTTTTTTCATCTTTTCCATACTAGTGTTCGATGCTCTTTTCCTTTTTTATTGCTCATCCAGCTAGCACTTGTTGCTTTGGGATGTCTTTGATGCTGTTATACCTTTAGTTAGCTCGTTGTTCTTCTAACTATTTTTCACTGCTTCTTTATCTTCCAGCTGGCATTCATCACTTTCCCCAAAACTTCAGCATGTCCAAAAATGGAGGGCCCAACAATCCCCGACCACAACTGTTAACTCAACCTAAGTCAACCCTCCTCTTCCTTACTAGGATTCTTTCAAATGGAGGGTCCAACTCTGAGATAACCTACACTTCTTGTTGTCGGATGATGTCATACTGCTCCACCCAATCCTGCCACTTCTACACCAAAATGGAGGGTCCTGCAATGAATTCCTGTGAAACTACAACATTGGGCTCTGCAGGAATAGTGGCTAACAATGTCTACCACTCACCCTCTACATCAAAATCCAATTGATGCAACTTGACATAGGTACCTTGAACTACATGCCTGAAATCCTTGAGTTCTTTATTTGCTGCTTGAGTGGCCTCATACGTTCCATCGAGTCACTCATCAACTTCTTTGATCTTCATGAACTTTTCCCTCTATGCAATGGGGTTAGTGATCACTTGAGCCTCCTTTTTCATCTGTTGTATTTGAATCCGGAGATCCTTTATGAGATTGTTCCTCTTTTCTAAGACACCAAACCAATCGTTGACCATGTCAAATAATTGGCTGCAGTCACTATCCCGATGACGAAGGGAAGAGAGAACTATGTCTCCTTTGGCAATAACCTGAGTGATCTTCTCGAGAATGGACTTAGGCTTCTCCTTATCCTTAAGAAAAATGGATTCAAGATGCGGTTGTAGAGTGTTTGTTCTCCATGCTAAATGTGACCATGCCTCTTCCATAAAATCAACCTGATGCACTGGTGCAGCTGGGGTAATATCCTCAGGAAGCTCAAGAGAAACCTGCATGAGTGTGGGCTAGGCCTAGAAAAACTTGTCAGAAATGACCACAATACTAGACTTGGCCAGTGTGCACAATCCATGCTCATGCTTCTGGGATGATGATGTTGCAACTATGTGTTGTCCGCAACTGTTTCATTTATTGAGTGAGCTCTTCATTCGTTTGCTTGACCGAAGTGATCCGCTGCTCAAGGTGATCAGTAGAGGCCTAGATAAGATGAAAGATATATGGTGTAGACCAGGCCACAAGATCTCCACCAGTGAGAGATGGATCTATGGGAAAGTTGGTGACGAATCGTTCAGAAATACTGGGGGTGCCAACACTATCAGGACTAGGAGAGTTTGTGCAGAAAATGTGTGCAATATTTTCCTGGACCTCTGGAGGAATCATCCCAATCACATTTTTGTTCTCTAGGCACAATTATAGTATGGAGAATAATTGTTGTGGATCCTACAGTATATGTGCAATATGGTCTTTCATGGATCTTGTATTGTGATCAAAATTAGTGTCTTCCTGGGTATCCATGAAGTCATTCGATGGATCCTGACTTAGTTGTTTTGGAACCTCAATGGATTTCTCAACCTTGGAGAGAGTAGAGTTTCGGGCTAGGTGTTAAGAGATATATGAACCTTTATAAGTTGGGGAAAAGGGGACAGAATGGGGACACCGGTTCCCATTGTTGTAGCGAAGGTGTCGCTAGACTCGAGATTAGTGGTGTCAAGGTGGGATTGGGTAGGGGATAATGGAGTGTTGGATGAGGCTGTCGCAACTTAGCGAGGTGGTTTATGGGTGAGCTCCTCTTGGATGGGATTGGTATATGTTGTGACTGGGGGATTATCCATAATAGTGATAATAGGAATAGATGATGGAATTGGGTTAGTAGTGCGAGTTGGATGTGTAAGGGAATAAATAGGAATGGCCTCAGTGATGATGGTATTAGTAGTGGATGTGAACGGGGAACCAGTGCATGGTTTCGTAATAGGAAAAATAGTGGCAATGGATTCACATAAATTCTTGCCAGAGATTGTGTCATCATATGGGATTAATGGGAATGGGAGAATAATTGATATGGGTAATGCCTCCTCTTCTCCTTCATCCTCTTCTTCATTGGATCCTAGAAGCATCATCTCTCTCTTTGATGGTTTCGTGCTTGGGCCTACACCATTTTTCTATGCAGGAGCTAGTCATTGCGAAATGACAGGAATCATGTATGAGATACGTGATTTATTATTTTCTCATATGGCTCCCAACCACATAGTGACTTGTTTGTAAAAAATGGTCTTGTGCCGGTAAAATGACAAGGGGCTCATGTGAAATAGTGGCGGAGCAGCACCTAAAGGCCGCACAAATGTATTATCCTGATTCATTCTCAACCATGGAGATAGAATCAAGTGTGCATTTATCTTAGGATTAGTTCTTCATGAACGTGTTGACAATTAAATAGTAGGAACAATGGACCTGCTCATCATTTATTGGCTCGATAAGTGCTCCACAACTTCCTCACCTAGTTCCATATTTGTCATAGAGGCTGATTTTTCCCTTCTTACAGACATGCTTCCCTGAACCCTAGAATCCTTGCAATACGTCTTTCCCCTCCATGGATAAACCAATAAAATTTTTAACGTCCAACCATAAGGTACCATTATGCTCTAGACTAATGAGGAATTTTGTTCACTGTGTGACTTCTCCAATAGTGCCAAACACAGGTAGGTCATGCAAGTTCATCCTAGTAGTGTCCTAGAGAGGTAGGAAGGATGTTTTCCACTACCATTACAAGTCACCAGTCGAAAGAGTCGAGAAATCCATGAATGTGTGAATGTCCATATGATCATACTATGAGGCATCTGTGAGTTGATGTCGAGCAATCGTGTTTTCTCAACTTTTTCTTGGAGATCACCCATCACATTGACCCATGGATCAATGAATTTCGCTGGAATAGAGGCCTTTGGATGGAATCCCTATATGGAAGTGTGAACCATACTGGAAGACCTACGTTGGTAAATAATTAAAACTAGTGGATAGCGGCATTAGTGTGGGTTCACACAATGCTCGAGGGGATCCAGAGTGAAAAATGCAAACACTAGACTAGAAGGAAATGACTTGAATAGGAGATGAGAATTTTTTTATAGAGAGTAATGAGGAAGGTGATGAAGGAAGCACATGGATATGTCATAAATATGGAAACCACATATCTTATGCACCACTAACAACAAACATGGCTATTAATTGTGGCAATATCTATTTGGGGATTTGGGAAATAAAGAGCACAATTAGAAACACGATAGTGATATATTCAGGCTATCGGAAAATTAATTAATACACCAACAATTAACCAGAAAGGTATTGAAATTCATTGGGGGCTTAAATGACTCAGAATAGCAATGATGGGACATCAACTAAAAAGGTACCAATGAAATTTAACAAACAAAGTGATAGTGACATGGCACAAATTTCAAACTTGGAAGATACTAAATACCAAAATATTTGACACAGACCTCCCCGACCACAAAGGTGTGATCCAAACTGGACAAAATGACAACAAAAACTAGACTCTAGGACAAGTGACAGTTGTACGTGTCATCTCTTTATTGATGAAAAGGGGAAAAAATAAAATAATTGAAAACCCTACCTACCTGATTCACTCCCTATAACATGAGTGCTGCGAAACTTCTCTTATTGAGTAGAAATGTAGAGATTCAGGTTTGCACCATTCACCCATCCTAGATGGAGAATAACATCTAGTTGTGTTAGTCTGATATCTCCATAGTCTTGAATTTACAAAACTATGAAAGGTCCAAGATAATGCATTTGCAGTTTTCCTATATGCTTTTGATACTTACTTTCGTACAACAAAATTTTATCACCTTGCGCAAAATACTTAGTCTTAATATGCCTGTCATGCCAAGCCTTTTCCACAGTCTGATGAAAATCTTCCATAAATTGAGCTTTGTCTAATTCCAACAACTAAACGACTCGTTCCACAATTGATTTGTCATCTGTCATATGAGTCACTTGTGGAATATATAAACTTGGAGTGATAAAATCAGTGGGGATGATTTCTTATCTTCCATAAAAAATTTGGAACATAGTATACTTATGCAATTTCTTTGTAGTAGTCATGTAATCCCATAATACTATTAGAAACCTATCATCCCAGTCATCCCTATTTGCACAACATACCTTGCTTAACCCTTTCTCTAGAATCTTGTTAAAGGATTCAACTGTACCATTTTCCCGGGGAGGATATGGACTTATTTTGTGATGTTGAATTAATAACTAATAGGTGAGAGTGGATATAATCTCACTGATGAAATGTACACACTGATCACTGGTCAAAATCCGAAGACACCCAAATTGAGTGATGATATTCTTAAAAATAAACCTAACCATTGTATCTGTAGAGGAATCTCAAACCGATTCTGCTTCATCCTAGTGGCTGAGATAGTCAGTAGCAGTGATGATATATCTTTCTTTCAAGTGATTCATTGGTGTATTGATTGGTCCTATGAAGTCAATGGCCCATTTCTCAAAGGCTTGAAGAGCCTGAACATGATGTAATGGAAACTCATCCCTGCGCGATGGCTTACCGACCCTATGAAAAACATCACATGCCCTGGAATAATATATGGTGTCTTTGAAGACATTCAACCACCACAATCCTTCATTTAATACCTTCTTGGAAGTCGTTTTCCCTCCAACATGTCCTCTCGCAACTCCACTATGGAATTCCCACAAGATCTCTAGCCTCTCATGATCCAGTACACATCATCGAAGGATGTTGTCTAATCCCAACTTATACAACTGGCCTACAAGTAACTGATAGTATAAAGCATAGATCACTAGGTGCCTCTTCTGAGTTGTGAAATACCCATTAGGTATAATACCGGTAGTGAGAAACAATGCAATATTATAAAGGGAATAAGGGATAGCCTCAATATTAAAAAAATCAACATATGGGAGATGATCATTTACAACTCCGCTACTCTCTCCTAATTCTAATCAATATATATGATAGGGGCCAACATTTAATTTTCCTGGCTTGACAATGATTTCAAAGGAAAATTCTTGAAACAACAACAACCAGCGACATATTCTGCCTTATAACATAGGCTTATTGACCAGATATTTCAGAGTTGAATGATTACTAAAGAATTTAAAATGACCTCCTAACAAATAATGTCTAAATTTTTGCAAAGAATAAACCATTTCCAAACCTTCCCTTTCAATGGTAGTGTAGATGCGCTCGGCTTAAGAAAGATTCCTACTAACAAAATAGATGGAACGATCTAGATTCCCTTCACCATTTTAAGCAAGGATTGCACCCAAAGCAATTCTAGAAGCATCGAAGTGTACATGAAATTCCACCTTCCAATTCAGATATATGATAATAGGGGAAGTACTCAACTTTTCTTTGAGGGTATCAAAGGCCTGATCACAGTCTGGCTTCCAACTGAAGGCTTCATATTTCTTCGACATATTCTCCA
>JASDQU010686888.1:22391-39581 GCA_032191745.1 Picea mariana | reverse complement strand
GTGACAAAATCAAGAAATGATAAAGTAAGGTGACAAAATCAAGAAGGAATATTTATGGAAAGTGGTTAACCCTAAAAATAAGGAAAATAGGTTAAGTGACCTAGAAATGGGTTAATATTATTTAAATGATAAATTAAAGTGACAAATTCAAGGTGGATTATTTAAATAATCAAGACAAGTGACAAAATCAAGAAATGATAAAGTAAGGTGACAAAATCAAGAAGGATGTTAAAGTATTGGAGAACTTTCTATTTATGGAAAGTGGTTAACCCTAAAATAAGGAAAATAGGTTAAGTGACCTAGAAATGGGTTAAGTGACCTAAAAATGGGTTAAGTGACCTAAAGGATGAAAGTATAAATAAAATAGCAATGGTCTCTTGTAGATCATCCTTTTTGTGGATCAATGGAGAGCTTCTTGTGAGAATATATTTTGGAGTATTGATGGAGAGCTTATTGTGAGAAATTCTTGAGAATTTTTGGTGTGGGACACTTGAGGATATTGAAGATATATAGGTGACTGAGGTAACCAAGGATATATAAGCCGAAATGCTAAGGAAAGTGAAGAAAAGAAGGCTGGAATGCAAGGAAGGATAAATTCTTTTGATGGTGCTTTCTAAGGTATGTTATTTACAGGTCATCTCACCATTTTTGCTATAACGTTTTTTCTATAATGATTCAGATCCTAAAGTTGCTATGAAAGTGAGAAAACATAGCCAAGTATCTGTGGTTAAAAATTCAGCTTGTGGGTCGTTGTAGTTTGGGAGTTACACTTCGTGGAAAATAGGGTTTCTGGCTAGTCCTAAAACTAGTCAAAATCAGGTGTTTCGGGTAAAAACGTCATAAATTCTTCATAAAAAATCAAAATTCAGTGAGACAAATTGTATCGATTATATTACAATCTTTAGTATGCTATGTAATAGTTTCAAATCTATTCATCAAATATTTTGTGCAGGGCACGCTCTACAAGGTCGCTCTCTAGAATAAGACAGAATTCAACAAGGTATGTCATTTTTGTTATAACTCCTTTTCTGAGAGGTTCCAAGTAGTTCCACTTGGAGGAATTGTATAAAACACATTGAAGAACATTGTGTATCAATTTCAGATCTTTATTCAGTACAGGTACAAAGTTATGATTATTTCAAGTTAGGGTTTTTGACTAATCCAAAACTAGTCATGGTTGAGATAAGCAGTTGATGAGTTGGCACATACATGAGGGGTATAGTTGATGATTTTGGTACATATTGATGATTTTTTGTTGATGATTAGTTGAAACATGATTGGTATATACTTGGTACATGGTTGGATGCACTTGTTTATGGTACAAGTTGATTACAGGTTGTTTGGCACAGGTTGGTGCATGGTTGATGCTCTTGTTTATGGTACAGATTGATATCTGTTGAGGATTGTTGCCTCATATCAGTTGGTGCTGATAATGCAAGCTAAGTCTTGCATATAGAGCTGGTACTCTTGTAGAATTTTACTCTATTCAGTTGTTGCTGATAAACCCCAAGAATTGTAGTCCGTAATAAAAAGAAAATTGTACATACATCTTGTGTTCTTTGTGTTCTTTGTGTTCATTGTGGTGATGAATTTTTGATGATATATTGTTGATATATGTTGCTGATATGTGATCACATCTAACTGGTTATAAATGAAAACAATGGGTAATGAATAAATGTTGAATGCTAATTGATGAGTTTTTGTGCAAAAGGGAAGTTTTGGGAAGAAAAAAAACCCACACTCATTCACCCCCCCTCTAAGTGTGGTGGGTGTGTCCAACAAATATTGCTGAAGAAATTTTCCCCCTTGAGTTGATCAAGAAGGTCATCAATTTGGGAAATTTTGTATCGGTTCCTAACTATGATTTTGTTTAATACTATGTAATCAATGCAGAGCTACCAAGTCTTGTCTTTCTTTTGCATTAGTACATTCGGGCTTCTGCAAGGGGAGGATTTGGGTCTTATGTGCCCCTTTTGAAGTAGCTCTTGGATCTGATGCTTGATTTCATCATTTTCCATCAGTGAGCAATGATAGACCGGTCCATTAGGCAGAGGTGCACCGGGGGTTAGATCAATTGGTTTCTTGACTTGGCAGTGTGTTGGTACCCTAGTGGGTGAGGAGAATATGTCTCTATACTCTTCCATGATCCCATCCACTTGCTTCTGTTGCAAAGAGAGGCTCTATGAAGAGGCCACAGATGTGGCGGTGACCTTCTACTTACTGTGAGCACGAATCAAAAAGAAGATGAATTTCCTAGTATGTGAAATGACCTTACTGCATTTCTTAGTAGAGATTAAATAAATAGTAGTAGGTGGCACTACCTTTGGTATCCTGTACAATTTTCTACCCAAAGTAATAATAACATTGTGGGGTCTAGACTCATACACAACATGTCTCTTCCACAAATATAGTTGTCCTAAAAGAACATCACAAACTTTAAGGGGATAAATATCACACAATACCTCATCTTTGAAGGGCTTGATATCATAGGGCAAATGACAATGTTGGTTGACATGGAGATCTCTTCCTTGGCGAATCCAGTCGATGGTGTTGGGTTGCTGGTGTGGTGTCATCGGCAGGTCCAACTTCTTGATGACCTTGCGGCTTGGACTAGTTTTCATGAGAGTGGCCATATTTGTTATGTCCCTTGTTTAGTGTGTTGGGGCCACCTTTGCCCTGCTTCAACTGTGAGCAGTTTGCAGATCCAAACTCTTGCCTCTTCTACTTAAATTTATGCTCGATCTTGATAGCATATCTATAATTCGTACCCAATGATGTGATGTCGAGAAATTCCATTTCTGCTTGAATGTATCTATGGACACAACCGTGGTATTTTAGCACCAGATTTCATTCAGAGTCTTTGATACCCAATTATGTGTGCAGGGTATGGAAAATATTGGTGAAATATGGGACTATCTGGTCCCTTTCCTGATTCAGGGTGGTCCATCTTGTGTACTAGTCCTCGTAGCTTCCAACAAGGTATTATTGTTCTTTAATGGCATCCCTGAAGGAATCCCATGTGGGGGAATCCACAAATATTGCAGATTCCTCTATGACCCTTTTCTCAAAGTAATTATCCCATTGGTCCTTAACATGGGGGATGGCCTTAAGGAGTGCAAAAGTAATATTTTCCCTATCGTAAAAATTGTGGACTAAAAATTGCCCTTCGAGCAGATTCAACCATTTATCTACAACATCTATATCTATAATTCCTTCAAATAATGGAATATCAAAATATGCTTGTACCTTGAAGGGGGTTGCATGGCTGCTTGATGAAAATGTGTCTCCTATGGGCAACTGCCAAAGGATCCGTGCAAATTTTTCCATCATTTCGTTCCTTTGTCATGCAAGGGATTCCTCAAGAAAAATTTTAAAAGGATCTCCTAGTCCATCATATTTCTTTTCTCCCCCCATGGGTTGTTGTCAGGCTCGATGTGACCGATCTTGCAAATGCTTGATTGGTTTGAGTCCCAACTTCTTGTACCTAGATCTTGTCGGGGACATGCACGAAGAAAAATAAATGAAGAGCGGACCACTCTGATACCACTATCCAGATTTATGAGTGGAAAAAAATGAATAACAGATTGAATACAATAACACATAGATATGGAGAACAACAACAGATATCCATTGAACAATAACTTCTATTGAATAAATAGAATAGGATGAAACTCTAAAACTATAGAACTGAAAACAACTTGCTCAAATGGTGGTAGCTATCTCTAAGAAGAGATTTGGTTGCTACGCGCATCCTTCTAAACAGAATGATTACAATGAGGCTCCATGGAACTTTTTAACATTACTCATGAATTCCAAAGCCCTAGATATCCAAAAACCTAACCCTAGGAGATGAAACGCCAAAATTTATGTGGGTCCCGATGGGTAAGTTGGTACCTCAACTTCTTGAGGTCATAAATTTTGCATACGACCTTTGTTTTAGGCATGTGATAGCCCGTTGGAAAGGTATTTTCGAAAACTACACATTACGTTGTCAAACTCTAACATTGTCTACATTTTGAATATGGAAATCCAAAAAGACATTTTTTAGGGCCCCAAAACGACCCTGGAAGTACAGAAAGATGTACTGACATTAAAACTTTCAAAATAAGCCAGGTGGATTAGGTGGATGGCCACCAATATCCACCTAAAATCCATGTAGGGCTTCTGATAGCCATGAAAGTGTAGAACCCTTAATTACAAAGACTTACAAAAGAACGTGATGAACGAAAAACTGTCAAGAGGATCCAGTTGGAATAGGTGGGTGGCCACCAATATCAACCTGGATCAATTTCATATGAAGTGCATTACCTAGATGTTAGTCATGTAAATTAGACATTAGGATGAATATATAGTCTTACTAATATTCACCCCCATTATCTACCTCTATGAAATCATACCTATATTAACCACAATACACAATTTTCACCATTATAACGATAGTTCATTCACCATAAAACACAATTGAATAAGCATAAAATAGACATTATCCATATAAACAACAAGATGGAAGATAGAAAAAAAAAACATTCATTCTTCTATTAAACCTAGTGGTCACCAAATACATAATTAAATCCATGTGATAAAATATGTTCATCATTACCAACAAATAGTATAGTCCATGCACTTATAATATTGAGCTCAACAAACCTCAATGATTCTCCTAATAATTAATAATTAATCAACCAACCTTTTTCAAATCTTATATTATGGATTTATATGATAAAAGCTTGAGGGAACAAGAAATCAATCAAAAACCCTAAACCACTAGCCAATTTCACTAGCATTAATGCTTAACACTCAATTCATAAGTCTTCAACTATATTCATGCAATCATCAAACTTCATTTTTCCTAGAAAATTGGGGATTGCATTCTTTGTAATATAAATTTTACTCTTCTTCAACCACCTTTATCCCTCTTCCTTCCTTTGTGAGTTGTTCCAAGTTCCAAAAATTAATTTCATGCCCTTAATTTTATGTTTTCTAAGCTAACACCACTCTATCTTACCTTCCATAAATGAAGGGGGAAACAATCTCTTAGTCTTCATGTGTCATTCCCTTTAGTGGAACTTCACTAGTTAGCTTTTATTTTAAACTCTCCTTCTACTTCATGCCTTGTGTATCTATATGTTCATTTTTTTTTTGTCTCCTTCACACCTTCCATTGTTGGCCCTGACATTTTCCTCTTTTCCCTTGTCTCATTATTCACATGTTTGTGTCCTTTGTCTTCTCTATCTTTTTCTCCATCGTATTCTTTACCTTCATGTTTCCTTTATGAGTACTTTGTCTCTCTAAATTATTCATTATTGACCCATCCTATTGTACCTTTATTCCCTTATTTTTCTTCATCTTTTTCAATTGGTATATCCAATACCTTAGTATTCTAATTTAGATGTCCTTCCTTTGATTTCATCTCTGTTGCAATATCCTTTCTTTTTTCTCAAAAGTTCTTAGTATCTGTATATATTAATGGTGTTTGTCCTAATTATCCTTGTCCACTCAATGCCCTATGGCAATTTTGATATGGCTTTCCTTGACTTCTCAACTCTCCAAATCTATCTTTTGTTACTAACTCTATTTTTTTTTAGAGGTAGATGGCTTGGGATGCTTACCTCAATATCCTATTATTTTCATATTCGTTTTCTTAATTAATTCCCTTGTTTATTCTTCTAAGATTTTTTCATCCTTTTGATGTGTGAACATGTCCTAACAAGACTAGTGTGAAGTGTGTTTCTTACAAGGCTTCAGAATTTAAACTACTGTATTTTTTGTAACTTTGTGAGGACATTTTATGAAATAAAAGCATACTATTTTTTTATTATATAAAAGCATTATTATGAGTATTTGAAAATGGTAATAATTTATGTTGCATTTCCTTAATATAACCTACAACCAAACTTTACTATGCAACCTAATTAAACAATTTGTTCATACTAATTTAGAGATTTAAAATATAAAACAATAATACCTCAAAAATATATTTGAAATAGTCGAGTTGAGTTTCCCCCTTTGTTTTGTCTACTCCCCAACTACCCAACTTCCCAAACTGGATATTTAACCTCTTAACCAACTAGGAATAGCCTTGTTGGCTCCCTAACTCCAGGAAAACCTTTGATGGTTTCCTAGCCCTCCGTGCCCAAAGTCAATAGAAATCATAGTCAAAGTATGTCCAGATCCAAAGTCCCAATTATGTCCAGATCCAAAGTGTAAATTATTATTTCCCATATTTTTACCAATATCCTTCCAAGGAAAATCTCTTCAAAAAATAATTCCCCTTCTTCGCACCCTCAAACCTCCTCCTTATCCTTCTCCTTCTCCTTCTCCTTCTTATACCACCTTTCCTCCTTGAAAGGCTACCTTTCCTACCATATTTTCTATCAACTCTCCTAACTTAATAAATAGAAATAAATTGCATACCAACTTTCAGTACTTTTTACTTAATGTGTATCTCACACACACACATTAAATAACAAAATATTTCAATTATTTAATAAAAATAATAAGACTAGATCAATTTACTTAATTAATTCAATTAATTAAAATCATTAACTCTGATCAAATCACTTAATGAATATCATTAAGTCCAATGAATCCACTTAATTAATATCATTGATTCTAATCAATTCACTTAATTAATATCATTAACTTTATTCAATCATTTAATTTAATAATTATAGTAAGATTTATGCATCTAGGTCAAATAAGCAAACATTCTTAATTTAATACATTTATAAATGTTAGAGTGCACACTAATGTAGATCAACGTGATATATCTTTTATTAATATGATACACATATAAATACATGATCTATCACCTTTGGATTCATCTTCCAAGAGGTCTCTTGAAAGATGAATCCAACGGTCATAGATCATGTATTTATATGTGTATCATATTAATAAAAGATATATCACATTGATCTACATCCGTGTGCATTCCAACATTGGTGTTATCTTGGAAGATGAATCCAAAAATCATAGATCATGTATTTATATGTGTATCATATTAATAAAAGATATATCACATTGATCTACATCAATGTGCATTCTAACATTGGTATCAAAGCATCTACAGTTCTTAGGGCCTTAATTAACCTATGGTAGTTGTCCATAGTTGAGTTTTGCTTGTCTGGAAAACCTTTTGTCTCATTTGTTCTCTTGGGCATTTTCATTCTCATGCAAAAACATCCCTTTTGTGTGCCGATTGTCTCTCTACCAGTCTGTGTTACTCTGCCATCCTCATTCCTATCAGTGTCATTTGCAACTCTCTCTCTCTCCTTGTAAATACCATCAACCAGCATCTCATTGAATCTCTCCAATCCATTGAGGAAATCAGAGACGTAGAGACGCCCATCCATCATAAACTTCACTTTCATTTTCTTGTAGGATTTCCACACATTCTTAGATTGTTCCCACTTCCAAATCCCCAGCAAATATCATGATGGACCCAACATTAGAGGGAAAAGCACCAGATTCATGCTACGATTCGATCACAAACTCACTTTTCCACTTACAGTAGGAGTTGGTGTCGCCATATTTGTCATCGACGCGATTTATTTTGGAAAGTTTCACAGGATGAATCTGATTTAGTACTTACGAGAGGCTCGCAGTGAATTATATTGACACTACTATCTGAAGATAAAACCATCGATGGGACGAGGAGATATTTAAATACTGAATATGACATCCGATGTTTGTTCAGATAATGAATTTTATATTGTGTATTCAAATCGAAAATGGTGGAACTATGAGAGATCCAATCAAGAAGGGTCTCCTTTTATCATTCAAACCCATAAACCACTAGCATTTTTCTCAATGAATTTATAAACAACATAGTTTCTTCCCATTTCAAAAGAAGATTATATAACACAAGTGGGATTCATAATCGTTACTCCTTACAACGCATTTATTGGAAGTTGGATCATTTGAACATGGATTGCATAGGAAATTTTATGTCCCCCTGACATTTGACATACTACACATAGTTCTACTAGAAGATGATCTCAACTTTGTGCTTTGATCTGAATCAACATAAGACTAGAAAATAATTAGAAGCATTGTCTGTAGTAGTCTCTTGAAAGAAGTAATACCAAATACATTGACCAAGCATAAGAAGCCTAAGCTCTTTCTAGCATGTAATGAGTGTTCTCTTTACTTTGTTTATTTTAATGTATGATGCTTTGCAGATCCCTCTGTGATTTATTTCATTCCTATTTACGATTGGAACAAACATATGAAAGTCAAGAGGATTTCATGATTCATCAAATGAATTTTCTACACTACAACATTTTTTTATTGTTTGAATTGGACAATGTCTGACCATGTCAAATTGTCAACAGTCCATGCATTCAGATTTTATTTTTCTTTAAAGAATTTTCTAGATTCACATGGTTATTTCTAAAGCATGCCCAATTGTTTCAAGTAAAGGTTTATTCAAGGATCATCAATAGGATCATAAATACCGACAGACTCAAAGCATCGATGGCACATCTAATCCTGAAAATCAATTCAACTCTAGAATCAAGAACAATGGTAACTTGCAAATAGTCTTTTTGTAAGTTTACTTGTACATTCTAAAGTTAAGTTGAATTACATTGTAAATGGGTGAATTTTCGGTAGAAGCCAACAACCCTTCATTCCTTGAGTTTGAATTGTAGAATCCGATTGTTAAATGGCGGAGTCACAAGAAACCCTTTGAGGTCTAAGTCAGTCTTTAAATGGCTCGAATTGATGAATCATTAGAGTTATTGAAGACTTTAATACTCTCTATTGTCGACAATATGGTCACAACTCACAAAGAAACTCGTCAATATGTTCTAACTTATTTGAAAGCTTCGCAAGCCAAAGTAGAATTACTTCAAATTCATACTCAACTTATTCATGATAAACTTCAACGTAAGAATATTTATCATTCTGAACTAGTCCTTGTTCAAAACAACCCTCTTTTCGATGATGATGATTCAAATCAGTAGCCAGTGCAAGAGCAACTCAAGAGCCAAATTCATATACAAGAGCAGATGAAGATGAAGTTATGCATGAACAAGTTCAGCTTTCTCTTCTCAATCCAGTCATCAGACCTTGGAAAGAAATAAAAGACAATAAACACAAAACAGGTATCGAATATGAAAAGGAAGTTATCTTTCATATTCATGATTATATTAAACCAATTCATTTCCAAAGTGTTGGATTCCTTCAAGAAGTTTCAATTTCACATGTTCCCATTCAAGATTAGATTCCTAAATTCCAACATCATCATCAAGTTGGCCAGATGGAGGATCATTGTTTTTATCTTCATCCTTGTGAGCACTATGGAAAGCATATTCATCCTTTCGATAGATGTTCCAAATGTAAGAAAAATGTAAGAGTAAAGAATCACTATGGGTGGATCACTTTTTGGCAATGGTCATCAACAACCAAGAACATATATCGGTCATCCCAAAGAATTCATTATTGAGTATTGACACATCTCGAGTATTGAATACAAAGGTCATAGATCATGTATTTATATGTGTATCATATTAATAAAGTGCATATCACGCTAATCTCCATACTGATGTACTCTAACAATAAAATACTAGTGTACACGTGAAAGGTATGTATGTGTAGTTGAAACATACATAGCTTGTGCATGTACTAATGACAATAATCGTCACATATAATCCAATTTTTAGTATTCTTCCAATCCAATCAATAGTGAAATCAACCTCATAATGAATAAATCAATCATTAACATCATTAGTGAAATCCATCAATCATAACAGTTTAACATGAATGCCACATTTTCCTAGATAAGTGTAATGCAGTTAAGCATTTAATATAAAATAATAGGGAATAAGTTAGGCACTACTCTTATAAGATTAAAACTCCATAACACTCTCAACTACTCCTAACACCATGTCTCCCTAACCGACTTCCACCTTCTCGATCATATCCTTCATCTATTGGATTGTACTGGAGTGTCAACTATATTGACCTAACTTTAGATAGAACTTGTAAGTAGAAGTGTGAACTACCTTGAACAAGATTCTCTAGCATGCAACCAACAATCATCATCACACATTTAGGGGAGCATGACTTATCATTTTTCTCCCAAGACTCCAGGCTTTGGAGGATATATGGTGTTAAATGCCTCCAACCCTCCGGATAGAACTAGGGTCAACACCATATCTTGAATCATATTGTGGAACTATGTTCTGGGAAATTTTTCATTGAATATCCAATTTTAGGCAGTCGTGCCATTTGAAAAAGCTACACTTTCTCAAATATCATAGAAATGCATTTGAACCAATATAAATTAGCATAAAAATTATTCCTATTATAATATTTCTTGTTCAATGTCCACTACATTGACCACTTATTATCACACTCCTCTGGCTATTACATAGCCCATTCAATCTGTAGGTTAGTTTATAATGTGAACTCATGCATAACCTACATACACTATTAACATGTGATTGCATTTAAGACATAACATTAAACGTGGTATCCATGTACCAAGATCTTTCAATTAAAATTTGCATGTTAGAAGTATATCACATAACATCCATCAGCAATAACATAATGGTAATCATTCATAATATTTACATACAAATAGGTCCACGGGTCCAAAATTTGAAGTGCCAATGTTAATAGTGTTCCATAAATAATAAGCAAATGAAAATACAATTAGGCCATAAGTAATTCTAGTTTCCTAGGTCAAAATGGGGAATTACATACACCCACCCTTTGGAAACTTTGTACCGAATTTATGGTAAAAATAAGTGAGGGATGATCTTGTTGTATGGTCTCTGCATCCTCCCAAGTAGAAAATCTTGGGCTATACTTGTCCCACTAGACCTTAACTTGGTCCACCAAATGGTGCCTGAGCTATAAGACCCTATGGTCCAATATGCATAATGGTTCCCACATCCGATACCTACAATTCCTTCCAATTCAGTTTGTGAGAATTGTCAGCAACATAATGTCATAGTATAGATACATGAAACATCATGATTTTTATGCAAGTGTTATGGCAATACAAGATGATAGGAAACGGGTTCAATTCTGTCCCTAATTTTAAATGAACCTAGAAATCAAGCTGACAACTTTGTTCCCTTCCCAAACCGAATGGTACTCGTATTAGGCCTTATACGAATAAAAACATGATCTCATGCTTCATAACTTCAACCAGTCCTATGTGCATTAGCATAACTTTTTTTCTATGATGTGCCTCCTTTAACCATTTTCTAATTTGAATCACCTACTCCTCCATCTCTTGATACAATTTTGTCTCTATTGTCACTCGGTTCTCTAACCTTTCCCAACTCAATGGTGTCTTGCGTGGCCTTCCATACTGAGCTTGATAAAGAAGCATTCCAATCAAGTTATGAAAATTGTTATTGTAGGAAAAATCTATCAATGGTATGTACTTCTTCCAATGGGCTTGGTTATGCATAACATACATCATAAGCAAGTCTTCCAAAACCTTATTTACTCTTTTAGTTTGCCCATATGTTTCAAGATGATACGATGTGCTCAAGTTCAATTGAGTCCCCAATGTGGACTACAAACATTTTGATCCGGATTATTTTTTAGAACAAAATGAAGGCAGAGATATAACAGTGAAATATATAGAGATATTGAGAGATGCACAGAAATCTTGCAATAAACACAAAGATACAATAATGCACAATTTTTGTTAATGAGAGAGTGTACAGAAACTATAAAATTATAGAGTGAATGACTCGCTAGAATGGTGGTAGCTTATCTCTAAGAAGAGATGTGATGGCTATGCTCATTTGCAAGAAGATGATGATGATGATTACAATTAGGCTTTAGAGGCCTTTTTAACATAAAGAAAATCCAAAACCCTAACCTAGAAGATGAAACGCCAAAAGTCATGTGGGCCCCAATGGGGTAAGTTGGTATGTCAACTTCCCAAGGGTGTAGCTTTTGCATATGATCTTTGTTTGGGGCACACAATAGCTAGTTTGAAAGATATATCCAAGGACTACGCATTTTTCCATCACACTTTGGCTAAAACCTACAGTGTGATTGTGGTGGTCCCAAAAAACATTGTTTAGGGCCTCAAAATGGCCCTGGAAGTTTAGGACTCGAAAATATGTAGAAAAATTGCCAAGGTGGAAACCCTTGTTTTGAACTCGTGGATAGGTGGGTGGCCACCAATTTCTGCATGGATTAATCCTCCCCCCTTAGCAAGAAATGGTATCCATTGCGTGAAGATCCCGAGGAAGGTTTTTCCAAATCTGAACCTTGGTGAGATGCTTGCCTTGCTAAAGAATTTGTCATGCTTAGCTTGTTGAAGGTTGTTATGAACCTATTGTTGGAGGGGTTGGATCTGTTTAACCAATCTAACTGCATGATTTTTTGGAGTGTGGGAGGACTTTTTCGGTGAAGATGCAATAGGAATATCTTGGTGCTCTTCGACAATCTTGTTGATCTTCTTATGCTAGATAGGACGGTCCTGGGCCGATTGTTGATCTTCTTTTGTAGTGGTTGCAGTGTCATTCTCTTCTGAATAGATTGTGAAGAGGATAAACTTTGCGGTATGTGAGATGACTTTGTGGAACTGTTTTGTTGGGACAATAGTTAGAACTCCTTTGGTATCTTGTAAGATTGACCCCCCATAGTAACAATGAATCTACGGGGTTGAGACTCATAAATATTATGATGCCTCCACATATATGTTTGGCCTAATAGAACATCACAAACTTCCAGTGGGGAAACATCACACAGTACCTCATCCTTAAAGGGCTTGATGCCATATGACAAGCACAACTACTGGCTAATACGAAGATCTTGTACCTAGTGGAGTCATCCGATGTTGTATGGTTGCGGGTGTGGGGTTGTCGGAAAATCCAACAACTTAACGAACTCTGCTAACATGAGGTTCTTCTGGATTCCGATATCAACAATGAGATGCAGCAGGGTCCCATTCACCCACATTTGTGAATGGAAGAGGTGCTCGAATTCTTCAGGGTCCTCTGATTCTTTTGGTTGGATTGTTGCAGTCGAGACAGTAGCAATGGGTTCTGCATCAATTATATGTTTCATTTTATTAGTGTCTGAATCAAAATCTGAGTCGGGGCTCGACTTTGTTTCTTTGATCGCGGCCACCAATGATTGTTTCAAGCGACATTCATCGGTGTTGTGCCAAGGTATTTTGTGGAAGTCGCACCACTTCCCAGTGTCATTCTTTATTTTCTTGTTACCCTTCTTTTCTTGTGGCTTGGACTGGTTGTCTTGGATGTTATATGAGTTAGGGTTGCCTTTACCATACTTTGGTTGTTGTGGATTTGCAAACCCAAATTCCTGCTTGTTCTGCTGCTTAAATTTTTGCTTGATTTTGACAATGTATCTATAAGAGACTCCCAGTGATGACTCGATGAGATGTCCATAAACTCCATTTTGGTTTGGATGTACCTGTGTAGATCCCCATAGTATTTCAGAACCAGATGATGCTCAGGGTCTTTGATACCCAACTTGGTGCACAAGGTATGGAAGGTATTTGTGAAATCCAACATTGTTTGGTCCCTCTTTTGATGCAGCATGGTCCATCTCATGTACTAGTCATCATATTTTCCCATAGGGTAATATTTATCCTTGACTGCATCCATAAAAAAATCCCAAGTGGGCTCGGCTCCAAATATTCTAGACTCCTCTGTGAAACTTTTCTCCCAGTAATTTTCCCACCAATGTTTGACATGGGGGAGAGCCTTGAGGAACACAAAGGTGATCTTTTCTCATCGGAAAAATTCTTAACAAAGAAATAATCTTCTAGCAAATTTAACCATTTTTACAAAGAATCTACATCGATCTGACCTTCAAATACGGGAATATTAAAATTAACTTATACCTTGAATGGAGTAGCATCTCCAAAGAGACTTCTTAACGAATATACACATGTTATTGCCAACAACTGTTGAAGTATTTGGGAAAAATTCTCCAACATCTCATTCCTTTGTTGCATGAGGGATTTTGTGAGCAATAGCTTGATGGGATCTTCTTCTCCCGCGTCTCTCTTTTCTTCCACCATGCGAGGCCGCTTGGGCTAACGAGAGTGGTTTTCCTCAAGGGAAACTAGCTCAAGACCCAACTCTCTGTACCTTGACCTAAGAAACATGCACTGAGAAACGAAAGTGAGTAGCCTGCTCTAATACCACTGATCCATATTATTTTTTAGAATGAAATGAAGGCAGATATATAACAGTGAAATATAAAGAGATATTGTGAGATACACAGAAATGTTGCAATAAACACAGAGATACAGTAATGCACATTTTTTTATTAATGAGAGAATGTACAAAAACTGTAAAATTACAGAGTGAATGACTCGCTAGAATGGTGGTAGCTTATCTACGAGAAGAGATATGATGGCTACGCTCATTCGCAAGAAGATGATGATAATGTTTACAATGAGGCTCTAGAGGCCTTTTTAACATAAATAAAATCCAAAACACTAACCCCAGAAGATGAAACGCCAAAATTCATGTGGGCCCCAATGGGGTAAGTTGGTACGTCAACTTCCCAAGGGCGTAAATTTTTCATACGATATTTGTTTAGGGTGCACAATAGCTAGTTTGAAATATTTATCCAAGGACTACACATTTTTTCGTCACACTCTAGCTAAATCTTATAGTGTGACTATGGTGGGCCCAAAAAATGTTTTTTAGGGCCTCAAAATGACCCCAGAAGTTTAGGACTTGAAAATATGTAGAAAATTTGCCAAGGTGGAAACCCTTGTTTTGAACTAGTGGAATAGGTGGGTGGCCACTGATTTCCCCTGTGGACGTAAACCGAGAGTCCCTATCTGAAATGATCTTCTTGGGTAACCCATGCAAATGAATAACTTCACTTATAAATACATGTGCCACATCAGTGACATCATAAGTGTCTTTGACTAGAATAAAATGTGTGCTTTTGGTAAACTTATCAACTATAACCAGAATAGCATTGTGCCTTTGCGACATGAGTGGAATTCCCACAATGAAATCCATATAAATGAATTCCCATTTGGACATACGAATATCATGTGGTTGTATGAGTCTTATTGGGTGGTGGTTATCAGCCTTCACTTGCTGACACTCTAGAAACTTAGCAAAGAAATAGACTGTATCATGTTTCATGCCTTCCCAGAAGAAAATCTTCTTCATGTCCGCATACATTTTCTTCACACCATGATGCACACAGTAAAGTTTTCTATGGGATTCCTTGATTATAGTTCTTCGAATACACCCCCCCCCTCTCAAATGTACATCCTTCCCTAGAATCTCAACAATCCTTCTAATTTAAGGCTATATCCTTCAAAATTTGATTCTATCTGCCTCCCACTATGGAGGTTGAAGTAACCTTTAAATACCAACTATATCCAAGAATTTGTCCCAACAATCGCTCCATCAAATTGACCTTTAAGGGCATCATGGAGAAGATCCATGGCCTTCTACTTAGGGCATTAGCGACCACATTCTCCTTTCCCTTGATGTACAAAATTCCAAAATCATACTCACTCATAAATAGGATCCATGGCCTTCTGCTTTGGGAATCTGCTACCACTTTCTCCTTTCCCTTAATACTATATGTGAAGCCCTTTTCCTATAGGACTTTAGAATTTAAACTACTGTAATTTATGTAACTTTGTTAGGATAATTTTGTGAAATAAAAAACATACGATTTTTTTAATATAAAATCATTCTTATGAGTATATGAAAATGGTAATAATTTCTATTGTATTTCCTTAATATAACTTGCAACTAAAATTTACTATGAAACCTAATTGAACAATGGTTCATATTAATTCAGAGAATTAAAATAGTAAATAGTAAATGCCTCAAAAATTTGTTTGAATTAGTCTAGTTGAGTTGCCCCCTTTGTTTTGTCTACTCCCCAACTACCCAACTGCCCAAACTAGATATTTAACCTCCCATCCCGCTAGGACTAGCCTTGTCGACTCCCTAGCTCTAGGAAAACCTTGGATGGTTTCCTATCCCTCCATGCCCAAAGTCCCTAGAAATCACAGTCCAAAGTATGTCCAGATCCAAATTATAAATTATTATCTCCCATATTTTTACCAAGACCATTCCAAAGAAAATCCACGGGGACTTCACCTTGCTACCCAATATCTTATCATGTTCATTCATAAAGGGGGTTTTTAAATTGTGAAAAATAAAGTCAATATATTGTAGGTGTTGGGGGGAGGATGTAGGGTATCAGGGGATTTATAGGTATTCAAGGGTATAAAAGGTGACATCTAGTAAAAATAGGGGTTGTTTTATTAGAAATGTGTATTGGGATGGGGGCTTCAATAAAAGGATTTTGGGATGTATTTATCGATATCTAGTGAAATTAGGGGTATTCTTTAATATCCTATGAACAAATGTGTTATGTCATAGGTTCATTGAGTGAAACTTTGTGAGAAAATTACTTTCCAAAATAATCCCCCTTCTTTGCACCCCCAAACTTCCTCCTTATCCTTATCCTTCTCCTTCTTCCATAGCCTTTCCTCCTCGAAAGGCTCCCTTTCCTTCCATCTTTTCTGTCAACTCTCCTAACTTAATAAATAGAAATAAATTTCATACCAGCTTTTAGTACTTTTCACTTAATGTGTATCACTCATATATATATATATATATATATATATATCACTTTAATGTGTATCACTTTTCACTTAATGTGTATCAGATTTAAAATCTAACTAGATAAATTTACTTAATTAATTCAATTATCAAAATCATTAACTCTAATCAATTCACTTAATTAATATCATTAACTCTAATAAATTCATTTAATTAATATCATTAACTCTAATCTATTCGCTTAATTAATGTCATTAAATTTATTCAATCATTTCCCTAGATGGGGTGATAGAGGTCATTCTATGCAATGAATGCGGATAATTTCCTTGAGGTTTGGGATTCCATCATCCAACAACACTCGTGGTAGGTAATTGATCCATCTCTCACATGCAGACTAAATGCTTGATGGATGCTCAGTTCAAGCAAATTCAATCCACCTGTGATCTGGATGCCATCTTAGTAATGGCAGTGTGAGGGAATCTTAGAGCAAAGTATGTGGGGGGTGTAATTCTCAATCAATTAACCCTCCCTCCAGATGATTGTACCTTTGGAAAAATTCAAATGCAAGGAATGAGCATTATGAGGTGTATCGGGCCTGGGTGTTTGGCACAAGGCAAATCAGGAG
>JASDQU010686888.1:0-22341 GCA_032191745.1 Picea mariana | reverse complement strand
CTAAATGCTTGATGGATGCTCAGTTCAAGCAAATTCAATCCACCTGTGATCTGGACGCCATCTTAGTAATGGCAGTGTGAGGGAATCTTAGAGCAAAGTATGTGGGGGGTGTAATTCTCAATCAATTAACCCTCCCTCCAGATGATTGTACCTTTGGAAAAATTCAAATGCAAGGGATGAGCATTATGAGGTGTATCGGGCCTGGGTGTTTGGCACAAGGCAAATCAGGAGCACATCCGGAGCATTAAAGGTGGCACACATAGGCATTTATGACCATGACTCAAGGCATATCAATTTCAAAGGAGGTATTGGCACTCCTCGACTGCACTCTATAACCCCTCCAACGATCCCCTCAACACACTCTCAGATTTCCTGGTCATCGGACTTCATCTATGAGCTCTAGGCAAGTGACAATTCAGATTGTGGTTATGTGTTCTCCTTACAGGCTCTCATGGTTATGGGATGTCCAAGAAAGAGAGTTTTTCACCATGGAAAGAGGCTCCCAATACCTCGGGCTTAGAAATAGGCCATGGTAGTTGTTGAGGTCTTTCAAACTGACACTCCTCCTCATATCAGAGCTGAGCTGGAGCTGGTTGAAGCGAGCATTCAATTGGATAGAACTCTGGATTGAGATGAGGAAATTGACGCAGAATTCATACCATGGATCCCAAATACTGGCACCTCATGATCTAGAGATAAAAGGCACCATTGTACAATCGATCTCTACTAGCACATGAAGACTCTACTAGGGAAAGTGATGACAGACATAAACACAACTTACAGTGAGATTATGCTTCAATTGGAGTACCTCCAACTGTAGACCAGAGCTATGGACCAAAAATTAACCTTGTTTATAGAATGGGATATAGGTCTAGACCTCAACAATCCCATGGAAGACAACCAATAGGTTCCTAAGGAAACTATGCCTCTTCCACCTGCTTAATTTCTGAATGCTTAATTTTCTAGTCTTTTGTTTTCTAGACATAGGCTATGGTAGGCTAGCTAAGCAACTATTTAGATCCCAGATTCTCGAGCAAAGACAATTTCATTTTTTCCATTATGTAAACACTGAATTGTTAATGTTTGGAAACAGTAAGACTATAAGTCCTAAAAAACAGCTACATTGATGTTGGTATGGTTTCCCTTACGACAGGCCAACAACATGACGTATGTATTTCTTCTTTGTTAATATGAAATAGGTTATGATAGCTTACAAAAAATCAAATTGTATTCAATCATTTAATTTAATAATTATAGTAATATTTATACATCTAATTCAAATAAGAAAGCATTCATAATTTAATACATTTATAGAATACTAGTGTACACATGCAGGGTATGTATGTGTAGTTGTCATATACACAGTTTGTGCATGTACTAATGACAAAAATCATCACATCTAATGCAATTTCATGTATGCTTACAATCTAATTAGTAGTACAAGCAACCTCATAGTGAAAAAATCATTCATTAACATCATTAGAAAAATACATCAATCACAACAGTTTAACATGAATGCAACATTGCCCCGTATGGGGTGACAAGTGGCGAAGGCGTGCCAACTGGCTTTGCACTCAGCCGGGGATTAAATGCTGGAGGCCATCACCATAGCACCCACATTATGGATGTAGGACAGCCATAACAGCAGCTCTGCGATGGGATGAATCCTCCCTCGAGCGATCATTTACGAGCTCGGCAAGTGTGATGTTAAAGGCGGTCATGGGTATTCGCAGTCTGATTATTCGTTTTCTCTTGTTCCGGTCTCGGCTCTGCTCTGCCTTTGGAGGTTCTGGTGTAGTTTCATGCTCCTTGCACCCTGGTTCACCATCCTTTCGTGGAGCATTGAGGCGAGTCCTTCTGCCTGTGCTCTCAATTGGCTTCCGCCCTCGTCCCAGCCTGTGTGTATTTCCTGGCGAGCGCTCTGCAACATGACTAGGAAACGAGGAACGCCTCGCCGTGGCATTGCTTGGAACGCCCACAAGGCACAGCGACGACGCAAAGAGAACCTCGAACGTGCTCTGGTCATAGTTACTTCAATGTTGAGAAAGAAGGCTCGAGCCGAGGAAAAGGCTCTACTCTCCACCATCGCCGAAAAGGGAATTGGCCGCAGCAATATGGACATCGTCAAGTTGGAGGGAGGCACTGAGGAATACATCGTCAAGTTGGAGGGAGGCACTGAGGAATTGTATCCGGCTTGCATTGTAGAGGAGGACCCGAATTTGGAGGACCTGACGACAATGGAGGCGCCATGCGACATAGTGAGGTCTGGCAGTGGGGAATGCAAACACAATTTGGGTTTTGACGCCGATTTTCCTGGTTGTATTGTGGAAGAGGTTCCTTGGCAGGACCTGGAAGCTGCGTTTGATGTTGGATGTGCGAAGGGAAAGGAAGGATGGAGCGGAGGGAAGGATGATGCGAAGCAAAGGACGCCCGACAATGAAGGTGGTGATCTGCATGGCTTCCTCCTCCGTGAGGAGCACCTATCCTTGGTGTTTGAGCTTCGAGGCCATATGTCTGACCTGGAGCATCATGCCCTCATCATGGGCCAGCGCCTGGACATGCTTCTCGATGCTTACTCTGGCGCTCCAGCACGGCGAAAATGTCCCCTCTGTGCGTAGTCTTTCGCCATCCCGACCGGCTCCACGTGGAAGACAAATGCAGGTGACAGGTCACCAATTACCTAGGTTTTTCATGTTCTATGGCTCTTTAGTTTCATGCTATTGTTCTATGTTCTCTTAGACTTTAGGCACCTGTCTTGGTTTCCTCCGGGCAGGACGGGTGCCACTAGTTTATAGTTGTTTTTGATATGTACCTATGCTGGTTTCCGGTTTCCGGCAGCATTTTGGGTGACTCAGACTCTTGACTATGTACATTCTGATACCGTTTTTTGATAATATATTATAGCAGGCTCCTCCTTTTTTATTTAAAAAAAAAAAAAACATGAATGCAACATTTGCCTGGATAACTGTAATTTAGTTAAGAATTTAATATAAAAGAATAGGGAATAAGTCAAACACTACTATTATAAGATTAAAACTCCACAACACTCTCAACTACTCCTAACACCTTTCCTACCTAACCTACTTCCATATTCTCGATCATATACTTCCTCTATTGGACTATACTGGAGTTTCAATTATATTGACCTAACTCCAAATAGAACCCATAAGCAAAAGTGTCAACTACCTTGACCAAGATTTCCCATTAGATAATTGAAAGTCATTGTCACACGTCTAGGGAAGCATGACTTAACATTGTTCTCCCACGACTCCATGTTTTAGAGGATATACGATGGGAAATGCCTCCACCCCTCCTGATAGAACTAAGGTCAGTACCCTATCATGGACCATATTGTGGCATTGTGTTCTGATAACTTTGTCATCGAATATCCAATTTCAAGCAGTCGCACCACCTGAAAAACCTACACTTGCCCAAATATTATAGCAATGCATTTGAACCAATATAAATTAACATAAAAATGTCTCCTATCATACTATTTATTTTTCGATGTCGACGACATCAACCACTTATTGTCACACCCATTTGGATATTTCAAAGCCCATTCAATCTGTAGGTTAGTTTATAACGTGAACTCAAGCATAACTCGCATACACTTTTTTTTTTTTTTTGGAATAGATCATGGAGAAACCCATTGGGCACTTCCCCTCATTTCGAAGATGGTACCCAGGGTAAACCAATTTTTGTAGAAAGTCAAGGCCTTTTCGATAGATTGCTCATTTAAAAGCTCAACATGTCACTTGCGGGAATTGAACCTGGGTGGGGGGGGAAACACCCCTCATCACAAACCACTCAAGCTAAACCCAATTGATTTAAACTGCATACACTATTAACATGTGATTTCATTTAAAACATAACAGTAAACCTGGTATCCACATACAAGGATCTTTCAATTAAAATTTGCATGATAGAAGTACATCACATAACATCCAACATCAATAACATAACAACAGACATTCATAATATTTACATACACATAGGTCCACATGTCCAAAATTTGAAGTGCCAATGTTAATAGTGTTCCACAAATAATAAGCAAATGAAAATACAATTACGTCATAAGTAATTCTAGTTGCCTGGGTCAAAACAGGGAATTACAACTAGAAATGTTTCATCACCATTTTCATTCTTATTTCTACTTCATGAATCACTATTAGTTATTTTTTGGTAACTTAATATACTATACGCCCTCAATATCTTATCTTAAGGTGATCATGTCCATTGCTTTGTTAAATAGTGTCACTTGCCTTTTCAATCCCTTGTCAAATTCTCCATTCTTTATCGATTGATATCTTGTCCGTTCCTTATCCATGATGCCCATTCTCATTATCGTATGGGTTTTTATCAATTAAAACATGTTTTAGAATACTTATATTTCTTCAATCCAAATTTTTCTTTAACCCGTGTCAATTCCTTTATTTTGTTTTAAATTTATTTTGTCTCTTCTCACGCCTACCTTCTTTGTGATTTACTAGATCAAATCAATTCAAAATTTAATTAAGTTCCTCAATAAATAACACCACTCCAGCTATTTTTGTTCTTAATACTAAACTATGTATCCTCAAGTCCCTTCCCCACTTATTCATGTCATCTACTAACTTAACAAATTGTACATTATGACCATCTAATTAGCCCATGTCTTCATTAAGTATTTTATTGTTAGGATAATTAGACACTTAGGAGTTAGTTAAGATCAACTTGGTCTAATGTATCGTTAGGTTAAAGTGTGTTTATTTAGTATGCATTTTTAATCCAACGGTCACGATATGTTCCCAATACAAAATGATTAGACGGCTCATATTCTCCTCGATATTAATAGCTACATTGATTCATGGCTTAGCACCTAATTGGTCCATGATCTATATTTAAGAGCGTGGAGGGTCATTTGTTGATGATCGATAGTGACAAAATATTTGTAATACATTTTATTTTTCATTAATAAATTTCCTCGAGTGGTCGCATTGGTTGGGGTAATGGATGTTTTCCCACAGGGGTTTTACCACATACAAACATCGGTGTGTTGATTTTTGATCTAGTTGCATGAGTGGGTACTGAAGGTGTTCATTTTCTATTGGTATACATGTGTTGTTGAACACGGTATAAATAAAGAAGTTATTGTTTTCGAAATTCCCTCTACTTCTTCAAACATGGATTTTCACATGAAACTCTATGTTACTAATTTTCAGATATGAAAATTCATTCCTAGTGAACTAACAGTAAAACCCTACTTGTTATCACTAAACAATTTTACACTGGAAATTGTTGACTGAAACTATATGCAGCGAAAACACAAAATATCATAGCTGAATCATCAACACATATGAGACACAATATGATTGTTATGTAATCTTGTTAACTTAAGAAATTATGAGGAAAAAAACAGCCCTCCCAACCAGTACAATATCACCAAATCAAAAGACAACCTTGTCCTCTCAACCAATACAAATATCACCAAAATATGAGGACAACCTTGTCCTCCAATAACCATACAAATCAGAAAACCAAACCTCAACAAATATTCTAGAAATATCTTTTGCCTACAAATCTACTGCAGACCACATGTATGACCTATTGACATCATTCATCATTCTGTATGGACCTACACATGCCTAGATGAACTATTTACATGTGCACGACTATTCCCATTGTAACCTACGTACATACGCGACTATTTGCACTACAACTCGTGTATGTACATGAATCTTCCCACTGAAACCTGTGTACATGTATGAAAAATTGTACGGACACTTCTGTATGATTTGCCCCACTCGTACAGTTTCTTCCTTATGTGGTTGCCTCTCTCTTTGACACGCATGGTGTGCTTTTCCCTTCTAAGAATAGAAAATAGAGAGTCCTCAACCCTAGGCTATATTTTTCATCATGTAAAAATTCCATTTGTTGAAACACCAAGCCACCTAGCACAATTGTAGACTCACTTATGCTAACTCCATTCTTGCACAATGAGGAAATGTGATAATGACGTCTCTCCTTTATATACAACTCCAATGAGTGAGTTTAGGCACCCCTTCTAAACTCAACAACTAATTAGAATATGTTATTCCTTTTTGTGGGTGTGACACCCCATCACAAGCCCACAAAACCCATCAACTTTCCCATGAGGCCCTAGCCTCATTCTGGGGCCGATTTCATTGAAACAAAATGTTGATCTGGTGTCAACGAAGATTCCCACATTCCTTAAAACTTGGTCTCTTGTGGGAATACCTCTTGAAGCTACAATAAAAAACACTCCCTCTTAGCGAGGGAGGTATCCCATCCATCATCATGTGGATGTACATATGTCTTCCACATTGGAAGTGACTATGTCTCCTCTACCATAGTTGCACTCCAATCCTTCTTACCGGTTGCTCCCTCTGTCACTAAAACATATCTTTCTCTCTAGTCCTTCTGACTAGTTGCATCCTTGGCCACTGAAGGAAATACTATTTTCCAATATTCCTCATTGGTTGCCTTCTCTGTGACTGAAGAAAATCCTACTCTCATGTCTTACTGAATTTCTGCCTCCTTTGTCACTGTAGCAAAACCTACTTAAAAAATTGAATCCTCCATGGGGGGAATGCATCTCCTAGAAGCCTCCTACCTTTGAACCTCCTATATGGCCTCCTCAACCCATGATATCTACATGTCAGTCTCGGAAGATGTCTCTCTCCCACCTGAACCTGAGGGGGAACTCCCTCTAAATGGATGAGTCTCCCTTTGATCTAACTGAATATATCTAATATTGGACTCCCTCTAAGTACACATGCTCCCTTTGAAACCTAAATCCCTCTGATTATGTGAAATATTTGGAGCCACCTGCTCCCTCTAAATCTACCTAAATGAACTATCTTGAAGGTTGACTCCCTTTGATTCGACACTACTGGTGGGGCTACTTGCCTCATCACTTGGAGAGCTACCTCTCCCTCTAAACTTGTGCTATTGGTGGGGCCACATGCCTCACCACTGGTGGAGATACATGCTCCATCTATACCTGTGTTGTTGGTGGATCCACCTACCTCACCACTAGTGGAGCTACATACTCCTCCTCATATCTATATCTTCTCCTTGTCATAGCATGCATAGGTTGGCCCCTCATCCTATATATGTTTCCCTCCCTAAATCCAAGAATCATCATTGATCTAAAGCTAGATCATCTGGGCACAAACAACACCTGTCCATATCAAAACAATATATGGTACCCATTATTCTCAATCTCTGGGACTGAGAGAACACTCCTCCTCAGTTCTGGCACTCATAACATATTTGACACCCTCAACACCTCTCTTGACTCAAGTCTGAAATATATCGTACTAGATCCTTGTACTACATGCTTGGTTCCCATACCAAGCTCCACACACAATTCTGATCTAGTCTCTGTGAAGTTGTCAAATAACTCTCTAGCACATGTCATATGGCAATATGATCCGCTATCCACCAACTAGGTTCCCCTGCTAGAGACTATATCTGAAAGGACATAGACCAACAAGATCTCCCTATGGAACCTATCTACGACCTCATCAACCTCTACTCCCAATGCCTGCTTTCTTCTTCCCCTTCCCCTCTGGTGTGGAAAATATGAAGCATAGTACCCAAAGTCATGACACTCAAAACATCTGATCTTTCTAAGATCCATCTTTCATCTCAACTCTAGAGATGCTTCTCTCTCATGAGAATCCCTTCTTCCTAGAGAACTTCTTTTTTCTGGAGAACCTCTTCTACCCTTCCAAGTGTGAGATGCAAGGAACTATTTCTCATCACTGCTACTCTTTACCATACCATCCATATCATCCCCGTATACTAACCAAGTCTCCTCCTAGATACAATATGTCCATTGTCTATTAAATTATGGTAACTTCTCTCACACACAAATCCCCTACACAAATGGTTCCCAAGACCTGGGAAGACCTCTGAATGCTACATTCACCAACTCAGCATCCTCCACCTTATCATCGATGGCCACATGTTGATCTTGGATATGTATAATCTTCATAAGATAGTTCACAATCGTGTCCTCACTAGATACCTTGACAATTTTAATTTGATGCTTCAAATGAAACTTCCTGTGTGTATTCCCATTCTGGGATAGACCTACCAGAGCATCATACATCTCCTTGCAAATGTCTTCTCAGTAATGTGAGGAATCAAGTGATCCTTCACGAATTCTAGCAACACTCGTTTGGACTTCACTTCCCTCTTCTTGTGGAATTCCAAATCTACTGGATCATTTAGGCTAGGGAACACATCCTTATCATAGTATTTGAGTTCATTCTCCTCCAACAAGAGAATAACCCTAGCATGTCATGCTGGGAAGTTTGTTTCCCCTTCCAACCTGTCCTCAAGCTTCAATGTGTTCACCATCTTGACATGTCGAGAACAAAACAAGAAATCTACAACCAACTGTAGCAGTTATGTGTCTCAAAGATGGTCCCCTTCTTTTCAAATCCCAAGCTTTGAAACCATGTAAATTTTCACATGCAACTCTATGTGACTAATTTTCAGATATGAAAATTGCTTCCTAGTGAACTAACAATAAAACCCTAGTTGTTATCACTAAACAATTTTACACTGAAAATTATTTACTGAAATTATATGTAGTGGAAACACAAAATATCATAGATGAATCATCAACACATATGAGACACAATATTTATGTTTTGTAACCTTGTTAACCTTAGAAATTATGAAGGAAAAACCATCCCTCCCAACCAGTACAATATCACCAAATCTGAGGACAACCTTGTCCTCTCAACCAATATAAATAACACCAAAATATGAGGACAACCTTTTCCTCCAATAACAATACAAATCAGAAAACCAAACCTCAACAAATATTTTGGAAATATATTCTACCCACAAATCTAATACAGACCAAATGTACGACCTGTTGATGTCACCTATCAGCCTATATGGACCTGCACATTCCCATATGAACTTTGTACGGATGTATGTGACTATTCCCACTGTAACCTGTGTATGTATGTGATTGTTCCCACTATAACCTACATATGTACACGATTGTTCCCACTACAACCCATGTATGTACGTGTATGTTCCTATTGAAACCCACGTACATGCATGAAAACCTATACTGACACTTATGTATACGAGTTGCTCCACTCATACATATTCTTCCTTCTACAACTACCTCTCTCTCCCACACGTGTGGTGTGATTTTCCCTACCAAGAAAAGAAAATAGAGAGTCCTCAACCCTGGGCCATATTTGTCATCATGCGGAATTTCTCTTTGCTGAAAACACCAAGCCACCTAGCATAAGTACAAACTCACTTATGCTAACTCCATCCTTGCACAATGAGAAAATGTCATAGTGACCTCTCTCCTTTATATACAAGTCCAATGAGTGATTTTAGGCACCCCTTATAAACTCAACAATTAATTATAATATTTTATTCCTCTTTGTGGGTGTGACACCCCATCACAAGCCCAAAAATCCCATCAACTTGCCCATGAGGCCCTAATCTCATTACGAGGTTGATTTCACTTAAACGAAAGGTTGATCTAGTGTCAAAGAATATTCCCAGATGCCTAACACCTTGGCCTCTTGTGGGAAACCCCCCTAAGCTAAAATAAACAATAGGACATTCCCTAATGGACATTTAACATTCCCCAACTTAACTGAGGAACATTACTTGTAGAAAATACACATAAATTCAAAAATTTCTTCCGCTAGTTAATTCGTGTAGCTTACCAACTACGAATTAAACACAAATTCACTAGATTTTGATACTCATAATGAATTTCATCTACAACATTATAAATGAACATAAATGCAGCTAACAAACCCATTCAATACAACAAATAAATCATTTACATACACAGAGTTAAGCATAGAAATTAAACTCACGAAATAAATCAAAACATAGATAAACGCTTATATTTTTAAAGACGTTTTTGCAACAAGTTGCTTGGGAAAAAAATTTGTAACGTACCCATCCATACAAGTTAAGTCTTGTCACTACAGAAAACAACTTAGATTGCTAAAATCAAATTTAAAATGGCTCCCATGCATATAAAATAACCCAAAGGCGACAAACCCATAATTTCACATGCATCTAACATCAAATATTAAATCATGAATAAAAATTATTCAATTAAACCAAGAACACACACAACATTCAAATATTTATTTACGTAGTGGAATATTCATAAGAAAAACAACATAACACTTATTGGTTAATAAAGTAACCAATTGTCTGCATACAAAGGATGAACCTCCCATCCATAGGCGTTGCTGTTCATTTTCTCTCAACTGTAAGCTACCCTCGAGCTGAGGCTATGAGTCCACAAGGATATTTTTCCCTCTAGTTGTCCACTCTCCACACTTAGCAACCCAAAACCTAGGTTCTACTCCTACAACAATTCCAATCCACCAGATCCCTCTTCCTCGCAACTTGAACAACCCAAGGAATGTACCCCCTTCACTGCTCACAGTCCCTCATGATGTACCATTCATTTATCAGGGCTTCCATTGCACTTGGTTGGTCAAGAATCTCCCAGTTGGGGACTTCAAGAACTCTTAGTTGCTTCAAGAGAGCTCACAACAACCTTCACAAGGATCTTGAGCCATTTCATCAATAGGAAAACGCACTACAAGATTGCAGACTGTTGTTACAGGATTGCAGGCCTCATTTCCAACATAATACACAGCCAAATAATGGCTTCCCTCAAGCATATCATGGTTAGTGTCTTCCCAACACTCAACTCTTCTCTTGTTTCCCAAAATATGTATGCAAAAACCATCTCCTTTGGCTATATGAATTTTCTTTTACCCAAGACATTGACTTCTCACTCTACCCAATGTTGATTGTACTTCAACCCCATGCTCCCCAATAAATATGGGACATGACTCCTCACACCCACCCTCTTACACAAAATAAATGATTTTCTTTGGGAACACTCAACAACAAAACAGAAGGTTTACACAAAGATAATAATTCAGGAATGTGGGTTAGATTAATACCCATGAATAAAATCCCCCTTGGACCCCTCTCCCTTGTGGAATCATAGCCCCCCATCATTTTCATCCCTCTTGTATCATAGCCAACGATCACTACTTGTATAAATCATTTCAATGTTCATAATATAAAATTTGGCCCTCGGCCATATTAATCAACATGGGCTCTTTGCCCTAAACATATTGGATCGCCATCATAATTCACATTTATACAATTACATTACAATTTGTGGGGATTAAAATCAGGGATGTTGCATTCCCCTCCCCCTTATTTTTGCATTGTCCCAAGTGCACAATACCATATGGTGTTAATACTATTACAATGCTAGGCTCTTTGGTCTGGACTTTAATCAACATATAGGCTCTCTGACCTAAAATCACATAGGCATTCTAGCCTAAATATAACTACATAGGCACTCTGGCCCAAAAACCACAAATACATAGGTGCTCCAACCCCCAAAAATCATAAATACATAGGAACCCTGGCCCAAAACATGTATATACATAGGAACCCTGGCCCAAAACATGTATATACATAGGCACTCTGGCCCAAAACATATACACAAACCACTGGAATTTTCCTACAGTTATCCTGATTTCCACCAACTCTCTTCCTCTTGACCTATACAACCCAAGGAATCTACCATTCATTTATCATGGCTAACCCAAGGAATGTATCATTCATTTATCAATGTTGACCCAAGGAATATTCCCCTTTCATTGTCCTCAATCCATTGGGTTGTACCATTCATTTATCAAGGTATCTTTGGCACAAGTATTTAGGAATCTCACTACTAGGAAAACTACTAGTAAATAACTAGCAATTACCTTGTTGCTACAGTGCAACTCATAAAGGATTTCACTCTTCAAGCCTGATAACCTGGTTCTTTGACAGTGCAACTCACGCATGAGTTCACTCTTTAAGCTTGACAGGCCTAACAACCTAGTTCTTCTATAAGCCTGTCAATTTGCTTCTTCTATAAACCTGATAACTTGCTTCTTCATGTTGTTCTCACCCTCTAGGCTCATGCATCCCTTTCATTGTTATACAATTCCTCATGTGATCCATCATTTTACAAGGTGTTGTTACACAAACGAATTCCAACTTTTTGCTAGACTTCCACTAGAAATATATAACCTGTGGAAATCATCCTATTTGCATCATATGCATACATTCAATATGAGACATCATCAAACAATTTTCAATTATAAATTTTCAAATATGTTTTATACAGGAAATCAAAATTTCCCAAACATGAGTTTTTTTATCATAATTGTTTGGCTCTTGTAGCAGTAGATATTAGTTTTCCTTATGGGCTTACATCCTTGCCATATACAAGACCATTTCCCCTGCAATTTTTTCAATGTCCATGCAACCAAACAAATTGTTAGCATATCATAACAATTTTCAATTATTACTTTCTCAAATTTGTTTCATATAGGAAAATAAAATTTCTCAAGCATGAGATTTATGCTTATTATGATTGGCTCTTGCAGTTGTAGATATTGTTGATACTGAGAGGGGGGGTGAATCAGTATCAAGTACAATTTAAAACCTTTTTCAATTTATACTTAAACCATTCAATTATATCCAATGAGAAATGAATAATAGTATAAGAGTTACACCAATACACCACAATACACCATGCACAATATATGAGAAATAATCAATAGTTATTGTTCAAAGGAAGTAATGACTTCCAAAGGTAGCTACATCTTCCAAATGTAAAGGGAGGGATAAACCTCCAAGAGGAAGATAAAATCCTCCAATATCAAAAGAGAGTTGAACTCTCCATCCTTGCCCCTTCCTTCCGCCCAAGAATATATGAGAGATAATAAAACTTCACATTAAATCATCACCATCAACCAACCATCACATAGAACCTGATAATGCTTCCTAAGACTGCTTCAATTTCTACAATTATTCGATTCTTGGAATACTTTGATCCTATAGATAATATTATTCAGTTTATTCTCTGAAACTTCTCCAAGTTTCACTCCTTGAATACTCCCCAAAAATGAAGTTATAGAGAGAATGGTAGACCTTGTTCAATTCTGGTTTATTCAGGAGACCAAACTTGTACATAATGCCTTGCGCTCAATATTTAACATTAGATTCTAAAACTCACACACAAGAAACTACATTATGTACTCTTTCCAATGAAATTTTTCCCATGTCATGTGGATTTTCGATGAAGAATTTATGAATGTTTTACCCGGAACACCTGTTTATTGACTAGCTTCAAGACTGGTCACAAACCCTATCTTCCACAGAGTGTATCTCCATAATTATAGCGAATAAAGAGCTAAAAATTTTACCACAGATACCTTGATATGTCTTCTCAATACCATAGAAATTTCACCATCTGAATCGTTATAGAAAAAAAAATTATAGCAAAAATGGTAGGATGACCTGAAAATAACATACCTTAGAACACATCACCAAAAGACTTCATCCTCCCTTGAAATCCGGCCTTCTTTACTTATGATTTCCTTTGAAATTCGACTTTTTTATCAAATGAATGTATAATGATATTTATTTATACCATTTATGTCACTTCCTTTTAACATTAGGGTCGACCTGACAATTTCTTATTTTGTAATTCTTTTCTTTAATTATCTTTAGGGCCTACATGTACTTCCTTCTTCAATTCACTTTTTCATCTTCAAAATTCATTTCTCCTCAACCATGAGGATCCACGTGACATGTCACATACCACCAGAAACAACATTATGTATACTATCCATCCATGGGTCTTGTATCTACATGTGCATTTTCCTTCATGTCCAAATACCTTCATCAATCTTGCAGTCCAAAACCCATGACTAGGGTTGACATCAATGACAACAACCAATCTTCCAACAGATATCAGTCTTCCTTATGGGCTTACACCATTGTCATGTCCAAGACCATTCCCCCTACAATTTTTATCAACTTTCATGCAACCAAACAAATTGTTAGCATTCATGCGCATTTTCAACAGTTCATGAAATGATGTCTGAATGGTATTTTACCAGCAATTCAATCATTTTCAACCCTTTCTCATTTAAAAAAAAAAATCATCTATTAATCTTATCATCTCGAATGAAACTACCATTCATTGTACATGCATGATACTCACAATTAAAAACCAATCAAATAATACTCACAATTAAAAACCAATGTACACATACCCATGGTCACATCTACACAATGCATCCTTGCATTGAATCCAGAATACCATATATCCATGTCATGTATACCATGTGAGTTGGAATGTATATCCCACACTTTAACACATTATCCAAACTCTTCCCCATTTGCATTTCCAATGATATGGATACCTTCCTCTTAAACCCATACACAACACTAGGAATATAATTCTCTTAGTGCTCGCTCGTGTTGGCAAAAAGGTTGCATCCCAAAGATCAGTTATATAGGGGGGAAACCATCATGCACTTGTATGTTGTTATATCCCTTCCTCACACATGACCATTTCTAACGGCATTTTTTGCTACAACAGGAGTAATGTCCTCTGACTTAATCTTGGCCATGTTCTCATAAGCAACATAACACAATATGCAATTAAATTTATCATAAATGCATTGAAGCATTACATAACATGTGTGTACTCAAGGCCTCTTGCCTTTACATCAATTTCAAATATTAAAAATTTGATTGATAGAATTATTACCTCAATTCTCTTAATCATTTATGCATCATAACAACCCCAAATGCATACATGCATGGTTGTTATTAATTTATTTTGATGCTACCTAACTAGGTTATATTTTTGTGGCAACTTGCAAGTTGCCTATATTGACTTCTTTTTCAACATCTTACCATCCTCATTCATTTTCACATGGATCGTTATCATATAGAGTAGCAACATCAACATCTTCAACCATTCTTTACACAATTTTGTGGATACACAATCCATCATTAGTCTTATTCAAATATCACAACATCATCAATTCATGTATATATATATATCAACATACTAGTCTTAGTATATTATCATGCCATATACATGTCTATGCATGTCCATATGCACCAAAAATTCCCATCAGTATGCATTAATCATTCAATCTCATCATGCCTACTACATGCACATGCATTCTATATTTATCATATGCATCATGCATCACTTCCATTATGAACTCCAATGCATATTTATTTCAGATTTATTTATTTTGTTGTTGTTGTAGATGTTTGTCCTTGAATTCGTGTAGATCCTTGTTGCTTTGTGCTCTACTATTCTACTCATTTATACACCATTAATTCCTATTTTGAACCTTCTAGTCAAGCCCCCACTTGGCCATTGTGTATTTCCAGCCACTAGATCCACTAGTGGTGCCTTCTCACAGTTGCTTCCTTTATGCGGAGAATATTGTCCCAAAATCCTTTTGGCTAAAATTCTCAATATTCATAGTGTTGTAACATGCACTACTCTAGTTTAATATAAACACTACAATTTAATTAAGCACTCTCCATTTCCTTGACCTAATCAGTCTTGAAATACCATTGTCATTTTTTGGCATTTCAACGTTCTGAAAATCTTCTTTATGTCATCCTTTCTAATACCTTTTACTATCCATGGCTTTTCTCAATTTCAAATGCCTCTCTTCACTTCATTGAGTTATTCATTGCTTGGACACCCACAACCGCTTTGCTCCAAATGGAATGTTATGCTTGTCCATTTGTACATGAACCTTTCTTCCACTGTGCCCTCTAATAATAGAGACAAATTTATTTATTTACATACTTTTAGGCACAAGTAGTTGATGCATAGCTTAACAATTCTTTTTTCTTGCATTCTTATGCTTGCACATAGAGATGAATCATCCACTTCATGAGTCACACTTCATCTCATGATATCCTTTTTCCTTTTCTTGCAACAAGATATGTATCCTTTGCTACATTTCTACCTTCAAGGCTATGGAGTCCTTGTGAACTCCAAGTGCATGCAAATGACCTTCTTTACTTATTGGCTTCATGTTTTATGTGATAATCTCTATGGGTTCTCCCTTGCAATCCATTCATTCTCTATAGCAATTGAATACTAATCTTGGCTCTACTATTCTGAGTCCTTTTTCAACCTTTCAATACATGCTCTCCATCCCTACACTTCCCTCTGTAACTCTTTTATTCCTCAAACAATTGTACAAGCTTGACCTACTTCCTTGTACAAATGAGATAATTCCTTTTAGGTTCCATCCCTTTTTCATACCATGTCAAGCATAGAAATATTTTCTTCCTTGTGTGTCTTCTTAGGAATTCCCTTCTGAAGACCACTTCCCTACTTGTGTTCTTCTTGACTTTCCATCCCATTCTACCATGGAGATACATTCAAAACCCTTGAAATGTACTTAGCATTTTCTATATGCATCGACAATTCCCTTTCATTGTTGTCATAGTTCTTTGAGTGCTGAAATATAGTCCAATTGTCTTGGCATACACTTATGATACCTTTTTCCACTTATCTCAATTGTTCACAGACTTTGTCCAGTTCTAGAATACAATTAATTTTATTTTATTTTCTATTACCTCCCATTGGAGTCTAATTGCTTCCATCTATAATAAATCTACACATAATGGACTTTTAACTCTCTCATCCACTTAGTGATTACTCTTGCACCTTGTTTCCACTAAGCATTCTAACACATGGGATGTACAAATCTAATTATTCATAGAATCACTCCTAGATACAATGCAATTTACCTTGATATATGCATTATGGCTCTCTTTATTTGAATACTAGCTTCTTGGATTCTCAATTTACCTAGTTGAACCTGAATCATATATTGCATTATTCCTTCCTAGCAACTTATCATCTTGTGAAGAAGCCTTGACATAACACTCTCTTTGAGTGTCTCTTCTTATCCTTGATACCAAGGTTCAGACCCTTGGCTGTTATTTAAACCATTTTTCATATGCACATGCTTTGCACCCCAATGTGTATCTACTACACATTCAATATCATGAATTCTAAATGGTCTTTCTTACCCATCATACACATTTTATATGAACATACTTCGTCTAGCATTATTTCCACACCTTAGAATTTTAGTGAAGGCTTCCATATTGCTTATTGAACCCAAAAGTCTTATTCCTACAACTTCTTAAAGAATCCAATGCATATTTTGAAAATATGCACCTGCCTTATTCCTCATCCTTCTATGATCTCTTTTCATTTTCATATTTTCTCCTCAATTATGATCTGGATATATTGTGTAATCTCACTGATTCCTGTAACACTCTCCTCAATTGAGGCTATAGGACCCTTATCAACTCATTTTCTGAGGAAATGTCCCTACCTTTTCCTCATATATGTAGATTTCTCTCGCATATTCCACATATATAGACCTAATTATGAACCTTCCATGTTCCATGTGAAACCTTGATATTTTGAACAATGTGCATACAACAACATTTGTTAGCTGAAAACTTTAATTTACAATTCTAGAAACATATGCACAGTTTTTCCCTCTAAGGTCAGTAACCATCTTCCTTCTGATCCCTTGTGGGTTTAGATACTCAATTCACAATTCTGAGTGGATATGTGGATTCTTATATCCAATAGCTTTCCATTGAATACTTTCTTTCCCAAATCTGATCTTTGATCAGAAAGTTATAGTCATCTGAATATTGTTAATTTACTATTTTTGTACACTTTTCAATTTGGTGCAATTAATCCCAGACACCAACTTCTRCCACTTGTAGAAGTAAATCTATCATAAAATAGAGAAAAAAATGTATGGGACATAGATAAAAATCATGACAAGGAAATCATAACAACTCTCATATTGTCAATCTGAGGCTCCAATCAAAAAGTGTAGCAATCTGGAAATGACAACCTTGTCCTTTTTCACCCCTTTTCTAGACTTAGAATTTTTAGTCAAACAGACTATCTCCCAAACTGTGCACTTTCAGAAAAATTTCACTAACCCAAATTTGTTTGTATTGGTAATTATACAAAATATCAAATAACTAATTTTTTCCATATTTGCCATTTGGGGACCCTTTTCCCCCTCTGAAAATCCCCAAAAAGTGGTCCAGAATAGTGGATTTTGCCTTGTTTTAGAATCCCCATTCCAAACCTCTTTCAATTTATTTAGCTCCTTGCTAAGTTATTTTTCATGCCTTCATTTTGGACTCTCTCCAATAATTTCATCTTGGTCTATACCTCCGCAAATGATTTGGACGCAAGATCTTTAAAAACCATTATTTTTCAATTTCTGACAAATCCAAACAGAAATGAGCAGTGGCCCTCTCTGGAACTCTTTTAGATCTCCTTGTTGCAGAAAAAACCTAGAAGTTTCAAATCATTCTGAGTTAAAATTCTATTGTTATGGCCAAAATAATATTTTGGCTCCCGACTTCATTTTTTTTTTACATAGTTTTTTTTTACACTGTGGAACAGTTTTGCCTACGTGGCATCCTTGTTATTATGGTTGTTGATGTAGCATTTTGGGTCCACATGGCACCCTAAGATGATGCCATGTCACCCTCCTAGTCTTCCTTGTTAGCCTTCTCTCTCTTCTTTCTCCTCTTTCTCCTACATTGACCTTAAACATTAATAAAATATTAATATTTTACAGCCCCACCTACCCAGTTGGCACACATATGACCCTGGATGGGACAAGGGTCCCACCCCATCTGACCAACTCCACGTGGTGCCCCTTCATTGTTCATAGGTATGGACGAGTCCCATCCTGCACCTTTACCTTGGCGCACACGAATTTTCACATCTCCTAGATCTGACGGTGGAGATCGTGCGAGATCAACAACCGAAAGGCCATGTCGCATCCCAAAAGTGCACAAGTGTTAATAAAACTTTGGGTCACGACAATGGTTTTCTTCATGCTATGTGGAACAATTTCTATGGTGTTTCATCGTACAAGGCCTCAAAACAAAACCACCTCACTACCCATGTGACAATGGTTTATGGTTTGGCCATACCACAGCCTCATGCGGCTCCCGCGTCACTTACCATCGTGCTACCAACTTCCATCGTGGACCTACAACCATGGTAGTCCATGTCATTTTTCCCATGTCACTTATGCCACGTCACTGCCCCACGACCTCCATGTCATTCTAACGTCATCTACAATAAAATACCCAAAATTTCCCAAATTTCAAATTTGTTTTGTGAAAAATGAATAATTCAAAAATTTTGTAAGGGCCACCATGAGACCCTAAATTAAGCTTGCAAATGGAAGACTTAGGCCCATATAGGCTCAAAGTTTGAAACTATATCTTTGATACCATTCTGTAACGTACCCATCCATACAAGTTGAGTCCCATCACTGCAGAAAACCATTGAGCCTACTAAAGACAAATTTAGAAATGCCCCCATACATATAAAATAACCCAAGGGAAGCAAGACCATAATTTAACATGCATTTAACAACAAATATTAAATCATGAATACAACTTATTTAATTAAACCAACGAACACATAGAACATTCAAATATTCATTTACACAACGGAATATTCATAATAAAAACAACAGAACACTTATATGTTAATAAAGTAACCAATTGGTTGCATATGAAGGATGAACCTCTCAGCCATAGGCATTGTTGTTCATTTTCTCTCAACAACAGGCCACCACTGAGCTGATGCTATGAGTCCACAACAATATTTTACCCTATGTTTGTTCACTCTCCACACTCAACAACCTGAAACATGGGTTCTACTCCTACAACATTTCCAATCCACCAAATCTCTCTTCCCCACAACCTGCACAACCCAAGGAATGTACCCATTTCACTTCTCACGGTCCCTCAGGTTGTACCATTCATTTATCATGGATTCTGGTGTATTTGGTTGTCTAGGAATCTCTCAACTGGGGACTTCAGGAACTCTCAACTGCTTTAGGAGTGTTCATAGCATCCTTCACAAGGCTCTTGAGCCATTTCCTCAATAGAAAAAATAACTAAAATCTTGTAGACATAAAGTCCTCATTTACATCATAATACACAGCCAAACAATGGCTTCCCTCCAGCATATCATGGTTGGTTCTCTTCCCAACACTCAACTCTTCTCTTGTAACCCAAAATCTGCATGCAAAAATTGTCTCCTTTGGCCATACAAAATTCATTTTCCCCAAGATAGTTGACTTCTTACTCTACCCAATGTGATTGTACTTCAACCCCATGCTCCCCAATAAATATGGGATGTGTCTACTCACACCCAACCTCTTACATGAAATAAATTATTTTCTTTGGGAATACTCAACAACAAAATAGAAGGTTTACACAAAGATAATAATTCATGAATGTGGGTTTGATTAATAATTCACATATTACATCGCTTGGCAATAGCCATATTCATATCTACATTATGCATTGCTTAAAATGGGGATTATGGTGGGGATGTTATATTCCCCCTCCCCTACAATTTTTCACCTTCCTCGGTCCACAACACCATATCAAAATACATATAAAAATTTACATCATAATATTCAAAAAATAAAACTCTAAAATCCATTTACTCTCCAACAATAGACCCAACCATAATATTTCATTCTTCTCAACTTGTTGACCCATGGAATGCACCCACTTCACTGCCTTCAATCCATCGAGCTACACCATTATTTTTTCAAGGTTATCGGTGTAGGTGACCAAGATTTCTGAGATATGGCTCTGGAACTCTAGCTGCCAAAAATGGAGTCTTGCATTTCCAACTTCTGCTTTCTTCAAAATTGACAAAAAATTGTGGGTATTCCTCCCGCATAGTTTCTTCATGCTCCCATGTTTCCTTTTCCGGACCGTAGCAGGTCCATTGAACCTTTAGCAACCCTATGCCTTTGTTCCTGAGCACTTTGACTTTTCAATCCAGGATGCATGTTGGTTCCACCTAAACTCCCCTTCATTTTCCACCTGGACCACAGTCCAATAAATTATGTGGTTAGGGTCAAGCACATATTTATTTAATAATGATACGTGAAAAACATTATGCACTCTCATGAATGTAGGAAATGCTAGCATGTATGCAACTGGCTCAATATTCTCTAGTATCTCAAAAGACCCATAATATTTTGTTGCCAACTTTGGGTAAAAACCTAATCTTGTCGAACTTCTCTTCACTTTCACTTTGAGAAAAACATGTTCACCCACTTTAAAATCGTTAAAAGCTCTATTCTTTCCTTCATAACTTTTCTACCTATCGTAGGAAGCCTTTAAATTCGGCTTCATCTTTGCCATATGTTCTTCCATTTCATTTAACAATTATGGCCCAATGATAGCTCTATCTGTTGGTTTATCCCAACTCACTAGTGTGTTACACTTCCTAACATACAATGCTTCAAATGGGCTCATTTTCAATGAGGCTTGATACCCATTATTGTAATAAAATTCCACAAAGTGGATGTAGTCTTTCCACTTTGATGGGTGGTCCATTACATACATTTTGAGCATGTCTTCAATGACTTTGTTGGTTCTCTTTGTTTTCCCATATGAAACTTGGTGATACGCTATACTCAGATTTAAATTTTTTCTATATCCTTTGAACAAACCTTTCCAAAAATTAGAGGTAAACTTTGGATCTCTGTCTGAAACAATTTCCTTAGGAACTCCATGTAGCCTAGAAACTTCCTTCGTGTAAATCTTTGCAATGGTTATCGCTTTGTGTGTGGACTTTATAGGAATAAAATGTGTAGCTTTTGTTAATGTGTCCACTGCCACCATGATGGAATCATGTTGCTTCATTGTTCTAGGCATCTTTGTAATGAAATCATTTGTAACCACTTCCCATTTCCACTCAAGAATGGGCAATGATTTTATCAACCCCACTGTATGTCTATTCTTTGTCATCACTTTTTGACATTCTAGACATTTGGCTATTTAATTAGCCACTTCTTTCTTTATCGTGGCCAAAAGTATTGGCTTCTTACAAATGCAATTGTCTTATGATATCTTGGGTCCCCAACATATGGCATATTATGTATTTCCCTCAACACTATATTTTTCAGCTCTTTGTAATTTTCCACATATATTTTTCCTTTGTACATGAGGATTCTGTTGGACAACTGAGAGGGGGGGTGAATCAGTTGTTACTGTGCTTAAAAAATTATGCTTCTTTTAAACTCTTTGCAGAAACACTGAATGATGATCACAATAATGCAGGGAAATAAACAATGGCACATTCAACATCAGTCACATATATGAGAAACACAGAGACGGATATTTCTCGAGGAAACCCATACAGGGTAAAAACCTCTTTTTCTTTATATGATAAGTAATAGTTACATTCTTTACATTATCATACATATGAGCACCAACTCATAATGAGGCTACAACCTCAGTTTTGCAAGCTGCTACTTGCTGAGAGCACCAACTCTCTGTTTTCTCTAGCACCCACTAGAA
>JASDQU010686887.1:73187-85321 GCA_032191745.1 Picea mariana | reverse complement strand
ATTAAAGTGCTTAATGAAACTAACTCACCACATGTAGGAATGTCATTGATCTTCTTCTTCATCCAACTCATCATATTCTGTATCATCATCTGGTATTTCAGAATCATCGTCGAATGGATTGGCCATATCAACATCATCATCAGTACTGTCATAATTTTCCATAATATCATCATCAGATATAGTGTCATCAAGAACATTATCATCTACATCATATGGTCGATCAACTTCTTCAACTTTGTCATATGACGATACACGGTCTACCTCCTCATGTTCCTCTGTATCACCTTCTATTTCTTGAATATCATCTTCTTCTGGTACATTATACTTTACAGGCCTTCCTCTTGGATCTTATCTAACAACAAACAACCAACTTGGTTTATCGGGAACCTCGCAATAGAATACCTGCTCACATTGGCTAGGAAGAACATAACTTTCTAGACCCGGCTCAAATGTCCTTGTATTAACCATGTTAAAACCATTGTCATGCCGAATAACAGTTCTTTCAGGACCACGTTCATTTATCCATAAACGATACAATTTGACCTCAAACAGAATTATCTTGAAGGATTTGAAGTCACACTCGATTATATCATCCAAATATCCATAATATCTATTTTCTGTTAGTCTTGGATGTTTGTCACTTCTAGAAGAAACATTAGTGACTTGAAACACTGCAGTTATCCCTGAATTGGCGGTTTTCTTCGTGTCATCCACCCTTTTGACGCAAATTTTTTTACCATTATACCACATAGCTTTGTGGTGCTTCAATTGCAATATTCCTGACAAGTAAAAAATAAATTAATAATTAATAAATGTATTTAAACTTAATAAATATTAAAAAATAATACATATTTAACATTTTCTATAATAACAGAAAGTGCAGGTAAAATTTTATATGCTTACCTATTTATCTTTTAAACCATATGCTAAATCAATCTCCCTCTGCATAAGATTGTGATCTTCATTACAATGAGCTCTTTTAATTAATGTAGCCACCCCTTCCCATGATAACCTACCATGATGTTTTTCACATTGTTCTATCCATAGCTTCATCCAATCAAGATTGTTAGAAATGTATAAATGTAGTGCATCCCACACTCAACCAACTGCAATAAAAAATAAATAAATTAGTAAGAATAATGAATAATAATAATTGATGGAGGTATAATATAAATTGAAGAGATACAATATAGATAAAAATAAAATAATATAATACCTTTCACTTTCCTCATTTTACCATTCCTGACCAAGACCTCCACTTCATATATTTTGACGTTATTGACACCCCAAATGCAATGCATATTAATTTTTCTCCCTAAATCAGGAAGATAATCACTAATATACACTAACGTTTGATATACCATATACCCCTCCACCATAGAGCCCTCGGGACATGCTCTTTGTCTAACTAAATCCTTCAATGACTTCAAGTGTCTCTCCACCATCCATATTGACCTTGTGTGTACAGGTCCACACAATTCAATCTCCTCGACCTGGTGTATGAGGTAGTGTTCTTGTGCATTGNTATAATACCTTTCACTTTCCTCATTTTACCATTCCTGACCAAGACCTCCACTTCATATATTTTGACGTTATTGACACCCCAAATGCAATGCATATTAATTTTCCTCCCTAAATCAGGAAGATAATCACTAATATACACTAACGTTTGATATACCATATACCCCTCCACCATAGAGCCCTCGGGACATGCTCTTTGTCTAACTAAATCCTTCAATGACTTCAAGTGTCTCTCCACCATCCACATTGACCTTGTGTGTACAGGTCCACACAATTCAATCTCCTCGACCTGGTGTATGAGGTAGTGTTCTTGTGCATTGATAAATGTTGGAGGTAGATACTTTTTCATTGCACACATTAAACGAGGAATTTCTCTCTTCCAATATTTTATATCTTCCTTATGGATTTCTTTAGATGACAACCACCTACAAATGTTACGATAACAAAATATGTTTCAACAAAGACAATATTTTATACATGAATATTACAAGCAAATTAAACACATGTCATCAACGAATTCTACAACATTTTTATTACATATAAATAATAATATGTAATTCATCTGTCGTTATTTACCTCATGTATTTTCCAAGGTCATATATAACTTGTTTTATGTTGTTGTCAAAGATGTCGGGCAAAGATAGAGGTAGCACATACTGTAACAAAACAATGGCACATTAATAAATTTCCAATTTCATATTAACAATATATCTACAAAATTTAAAAATATTACATCGATTCTTACCAATACATAACAAATATATGAAAGAAATTACCTTGATGAAGGTATGCCAGTCATGATTTTTTAACCCGCCAAATTCACCTTTCTTTGTTAATATATTCTTGATGTTTGAAGCAAATCCTGTTGGAAATCTAATTTTTCGAATGAGCTCTTTTACAACATTGCTTTCATCTTCTTTAAATAACCATGGGAGGCTATTTCGATCAACTCCATTAGTCCTATTTAAATAAATAATATTTAGCATTGCATGATTGGCTTCTTGAATGTCACTACAAATTTTAGAAATTTTTTCTTTGTTGCGCCTTTCATCTAAGATTCTCCACAACATTTATGTTACGTTCTTTCTGATATGCATTATGTTGAACAAATGAATTATTTCTAGTTTCTCGTAGTAGGGAAACCTACTGAATTGTTTGGGGAAACTTTTCATTCCTTGTGGAAGTAGATCAATGCCTTGACGACCAACTATATGTTACATAAATTAAATTAACACAATTACAATTGTTAGATTATACACAATAGACACGAGAATTCAACACAATTAAAAAATGTAATATATTGCATATGATGATGAAGATTGACTTACATTGACGATTTGATGTATTATATTCCAACTTCCATAGGTGTGGTGTCATTCTTCATGGTTTTATCCCACTCTCCTCTTTACCATTGAAAATATGTTTATCGGTATTTCGATACCTATGGTTCTTAGGGAGAAAGTGCCTATATTCATCAAACACCTCCTTTCCTAAACTTCTTGAATGACGAGATCTCATCCTAGGACCACAAAGTGGACATGCAAATTTACCCTTTGTTTGTAGACCTAGAAGATATGCATCAATGGTAGCATTAGTTATATAACAAGAAATTATTTAAAAAAAAAACATTATAATATCATCAACATCTAACTTATTTAAGTGCAATAGTGTGTTACATACCACAAAAATGTGTTAGTCCCGGTGCATCGTGAATTGTCCATGTAAGAATCCCATGGAATTGAAATCCTCTTTGACCTATTGGTCTAGAGATGTCGTACATAGTGATGTTGTCCCATAACTTTAACAACTTGTCGACAAGAGGCTTAATACATACATTCATATCTTTCACTTGGTACTTACCTAAATGGTTAAAAAAAACACATAATTACTACACCTTGTATACATATATGAAATTGTGCAATGAACAAGACAGATGAAATGTTAAACATTAAAAAAACAATATCGCTATAAAAATATACCTGGAACAATCATTGCCAACATTGTGTTCTCTCTCTTTATTGACATCCAAGGAGGAAGGTTATTGTTTATAACAAAAACAGGCCACACCGAGTAGATAGACCTGAGCTCACCAAATGGATTTACACCATCAGTTGCCAATGAAATCCTAACATTATGAGGTTCTTCTTTAAAAATTGGCCATCTTTCTTCGATATTTTTATATAAAGAACCATCTGCAGGCATTCAAAGAACATCATCTTCACTTCTATTCCGTGCATGGTAATCCATAAACTGTGCTATGTTCCGACATCTAAATAGTCGTTGCAGGCATGGAATTATTGGAATATAATGAATAACCTTGTGAGACACTTTTTTTGTTAACTGATCAGTTCAATATCTACTGATTTGACATTGTGGGCAATTCTATTCAGATGCATATTGTCCATAATATATTATGTGATCATTGGGGCATGCATCAATAGCCTGATATTCCATTCCAATTTCTTTTAGAATGGCTGATAATCCTCGGTATGTGCGAGGTAACTTATTTGGTGATGGTAAGAAATATTCACCTATCAACCTACAACAACAATATACAAAAAAAAATCAATAATGAAAATTATATTAATCATTATAAATATTGCATCCTTAATTTAGACAATAATTGACACTAAAAATAAAATAAAATAAAAGTTGAAAATTGCATAAAACTGTAACATTATGTTGCTTACCTTAGGATCTGTGTCATACATGTGTTTGACAAACCATTTGATACCTTCAAGTTGACCAACAACATTACAATAGAGAGAACACGTTTTTTTGTGCCTTCATATAGGGATTCAGTGGCATTTTGAAGGATAGGTTTATCAAAAATATATTCATCATCATTGTCCTCATCACTATCATCATTATCATCCTGCAAGTTGTCCTCCTCCTTGTTGAAATCGTCATCCATTGGAGAATTATAAATTTCTTGGATCAATCTATTTGTCCCATCATTATCAACTGTATTATTAATATCATCATTTTCCATAGGAATAATGTGATCACCATTATCCACATGATTAAGTTCAGCTTGTTCTTTAGTATTATCTCTATGAAAACGTCTCCTACTAGGCAACATCACATTCTTAGGATGATTTTTCTTTAATAAAAACAATGGAAGCAATAAAATACAGTTAGAGTATATCACAAATATTATTTTGAAAGATAAATTAAAAAAAAAATAATAATTAATGTATAATACCCTTAAAGATCTATAATAACTAATTAATTACCATGGGACAATATTCAATGCCCCCTTCAACGTGCCCATTCTCCCTACAATGTTTTTCAACTATTTTTAAAGGTAGTCTTTTTCCATTAAAACCCTTGCATTCACAACAAGGGCAATAACATTTCCCATCACCATGAATCACCATGTGCCGCTTTAACATAACAAGCTCTCTTTTCTCGTCCGAAGTTGACATTGTAATTACCTATTACAACAAATCCATTGAAACATTATAAGTACAATATACAAATCTATTCAAATAATTTGGTATATTTTTAGATATTTGTAATGAAAATTATACATCATGTTAAGAAAAATTAAGGAACAAAGCATGAAACCTAAAAGCATGAAACATTAATAAGAGGAGGTGGATCACCCCTAACCCTTATTTCCATAGTCGTTATCCTTCATAACCCTATATGTAACTACTAAAACCTAATGCATATAACCCCTATCACCTATAGACCCTTAACTTATTAACCCCTGATATAACCTTAACTCCCTAGAAACTCTAACCCTTATGAAAATTAATCCATAACCCCTAAAACTTATCGCGTAGTCTAAACATTCAACTTTTTGGAGTTTGTATGGGAATATTTTTGTTAGAATATAGAAGATGTTGTGCTCGTTTTACCATTGATGATACCTTCATCACCCAACCATAGGCCGAAGCCTCCCTCCAAGCACCTTAACCTTGACTGAGAATTCCTTCGGAAACAAACCCTAGGTTAGATAGCCAAACGAAGGGTAGCGCATCATTCCCTAAGGATAGCGCATCACAAAAAGCTGATCAGATAGTCCAAACCCTAGCCAAGAGATATTCAACCCAATACTGAAAACTTGCTGCTGTTGTAGCTGCACCTACAATCCTCCTCCACATGTGCGCACCAAACTGCAACTATAGTGCACACCAACTGGGAAACTGCAATTTTGAGATGTCACAAATGAGAACTGACGCCCTGTATTTATAGTGGTTTTTCCAGTTTTGTTGGGGCCGACTTCGCCTTCTGGATATGTGTCTGTTCAGTATATTATTATTATTTTTGGCCGACTTCTTCTCTTGGAGGCTAATAGCCTAATATAAATTATCTTCTTGAGCCGACAAGGCTTCTAGGGTTATTAGCCAACTCATTAGGGTTTCTCTTACTTCCCGGAGTCTTCTATTCTTGTCAGGTTCACACGTGGAGGTAAATACCTCCCACAACTACCATAATATTAACACTCCCTCCTAGCTAGAGAGGTATTTATAGATAATGGACTTGAGCACAAAAACATACCATTTACCCGGTAGCATCAATATAGTCATCTAGACTATTTCATGACTAGATCATGAGCATCACCATCACCATCAGCTGCATCAACTCTCAAAACCATACTTCATCTGAGTAATTAGATATTATGCTGGATAAGTCACTCCCACCATGGAGTGATACAAGAGGAGTAAAATTTCTGAACTATTTTCCATCTGGAAAATCTCTGTTCATCATTCATCTGAATGATCATTATCTCCAATAAATTGTTGATAGTCTTCAAAGCAATTTAGAACAAGGATAGAGCACAATTGTGTCTATTCATAGTAGTACATAACTACAATCCAATGGTTTACTACCAGATCAAGTAACACACAAGTACTTGATCAGAAACGTATGGTTACAAACAGTGAAATATATTCACCACAGTAGTCCTCATCTACTATCATACAGTCTTCATAACAAACATCTGATAGCATCTTGCATAGAAACAATGTTATGATATAAACTGATTTGTCTGGGCCAATCTTTCACTCACATCTGTGAGCTCTGAAAGAATATCTGCCATAGTAGTATTCATCTACTATCATATAATCTTCATAGCAAACATCTGATAGCAATCTGCACAGAAACAATGTTATGATATAGATTGAATTATCTGGGCCAATCTTTCACTCACATCTGTGAGCTCTGAAAGAATATTTGACTCACGAACAGTGGAACATATCCACCATAGTAGTATATCTCTACTATCTGGAGACAGGTAGTCTCCATAATAATCATTTGATTCCATCCTACATAGAGAATATTGTTAGAAATAAACTGAATCATCTGGGCCAATCTTTCACTCACGTTTGTGAGATCTAAAAGAATATTTGCCCTCATCAACAATGGGTTTTCTGCCTTATTCTTCACAAACAAGGAAGAAGGATTGTTTCTGATTTTTTAGCTTGGACCATTTCTCACCCTGGGCCATTCTTCCTACACTAATCAAAGTGCACCCTGGATAGAATGCATAAACCCTAAGAAATGTTTGGACCATTCCCCACCCTGGGCCATTCCTCCTACACTAATCAAAGTGCACCCTGGAGAGAATGTATAAACCCTAAGGAATGACTGTCCCTGATTGTTGAGCCTGGACTATTCCCCACCCTGGGCCATTTCTCCGACACTGAACAAAGTGTAACCTGGAGAGAATGAGTCTTCCCTAAGAAATAACTGTTAGGACCATTCCTCACCCTGGGCCATTCCTCTGACACTAAGCAAAGTGTAACCTGGAGAGAATGATTCTACCCTAAGGAATTCCTATCCTACATCAACCTCCAAAACAGACCATTCTTTGAAACTGCTCACGACTGTGAACTTTGAAAGAAAGACTACCCGGAGAGGCGGACCATTCTACTTGACCACTACTCATAGTGACTGCCAAGAAGAATGAATGTCTTAGACCACTCCCCATGTTAACCACAATGGGAAGTCGCTATCTATGATACATCAGCAATTAGTCTACCTCCCATGTTAACTACAATGGGAAGTCATCGTCCATCAGAAATCTCAATCCACTTTCCGAACAGGAAAGCATATGTCCAATATGGACTATTTAAAGATAATATTTTCATTGCTCCCTCCTAATTGGAGATTTATTTAAATCACAAAATAAATGTTTTTCAAGAATATTTTGCGTACCTTCTTCTAGCTTGGAGAATATTCCCTTTCAACTAAGGGAGTTATTTCCACGATCCCTATCTTCTCTCAGAAATATGTAGACTTGATTCTGGATAGAGGTTTTGTYAGGATATCTTCTTTTTTCTAATCAGTGGGGATATATATATTGGAGAACCACTTTCTCCTTTCTGGACTTCATCATGGATAATGTAATACTTGTACTTTAGTCTRGAACATTGCGAAYGCTTCATGTAGATATGGATGATAGAGTATATCATAGTTGGAGAACTTGGAACATATCCAAGTAGCACTTCTTCTGTCATCATGAGATCTGATTTACTGAGTAGTCATCTTGATGTTATAGGAAATCTTCACCACGCTTCTGCTGTGCACTGGAGGTTCTCCACCAAGTTGTCTTCTACTTATCTGTATACAGGAGTTTCTTTYTGGTATGCCTCAAAGTCTTGAGATTGCTCTTCATACGCTTTTTATTCAATTTCTCTGGAGAACATTCTTTGCATTCCTCTTATGTAGATCTCCAACTCATGCATGTTGCAGATGATATAATGACTTGTATAGAGATAAGGCTGGTGTAATGGAACAAGMAATCATCATAGTCTTCTCCCTCCATATGAGAGAACCTCTGGTTTTGGATCTCGCAATGCTTTCATTTATAAATCTTCCATACATTGTTCTTCATCACAACTTTCAGTTCTTCTGCTTGATTGTTTTCATATCAGGCTTGGTAATCTTGTGATTATTGATGTAATGACTGGTTGTTCTAGATTTTCTTACTTTCTTGGAATCTTCATGTTCTTCTTCTTGTTTTTCATTATCTCTTGGATTCATGGAGATTCCATGTTCTAGAGATTCCACTTCTTCCTTTCATCATAGGATCACGGATCTGGATGGACAACCAGGAATACTTTAAGGATTTTCTTCAAAGAGGTCTTCTTCTGTAGTTGAGTTGAACACGTACTATATTTCATGGCTACTACCATGGATATATACATTTCATAATCTTCAATGGATCATAATATTAGCTCCCTACTAATCCTTGCTTCATGTAAGAGTGCATATAATTGGCTCTCTCCGTTTGATAGAGTCCATACTTTCATCTGCATCCTTATTGCCTTATGCAATATATAATTGGCTCTCTCTGTCTAACGGAGTCCACACTTCCATCTTAGTTGTCAACATAAGTCTTTCTCCAATTTCTCTTGATGTCTGACTTCTAAGTCTCTTCAAGATTGATTCTGATTTTGGATTATCTTGTAATAGCTTTCACATGATATATTTCATTCTTTCATGTGTAATATCTAATGATAACTCTTTTCATCTTGTTTTCTCTTCCATAGGTCAAATTATTCTTGGAACACGTTATCTTCCAAGAGATAGATATACAAGATATGTACAGAGACGATGCAAACAAGAAATGTACAAGGAATAAGAAGAGTGTTGTTACCTTTTAGAAGAAGAAGTCTCTTCCATCCTACTTAGTCTTATTTGTAGGTTCCTTTTCTTCGGCAATCGATGCTTCATGTTTCTCCTTCCTTTTCTTTAGCTCGGGACACTGATTCCTGTAGTGACCGTACTTTTGACAGTTGAAGCATTGTATTTCTGAAATGTCTTTCTCTTGATTTGGCTTCCTCCTTGAACCAAACTTCCTTTTGTTCCTGAAGTTCTTGAATCTTGCTGTGAAGGCTTGATTATCGTACTTATTTTTAGGTTTCTCTTTTGCATTGATACTTGATTCTTCTTGAACACATCAAGTCCAAAGTTCTTCAAATGTCGGGTACTCCTTCCTTGTGTTCATGCTTGTGGAAAATGCATCCCATGTCTTGGGAAGACCATTGAGTACTATGTTCACCAATTCCTTCTCTGAAATGATCTCTTCAATAGCTTGTAGTTGATATATTAACTGGGATATCCTTACAAAGTATGATGGTATGCTATCATCATCATTCATCTTCATGTTACAGAGTTCATTCTTCAGACTCATAACTTGTACAATTTTTCTGATTGAGAAGAAATTTGTTAGGGAATCATACATCTTCTTCGATGAGTCATGATGGGAGATGTAGGGTATCAAGTGGTATTTTATGTAATCCACTATGATACTCATGGAATTGATGTCAACATATTTGAACTTCTCCATAGATGCAACATTCTGCGGTTCCTTCTCTTTTCCTTCTTTAAACTCTTGCTTCACGATCTTTCCTTTCACTATATCCAGTACTTTATTCTTAGCAAGGATGAGGTCAATCCTTGTCTTCAATGCTCTGAAGTTATAGGCTCCATATAACTTGTTCTCAAACTTCATAGAGTTAGTCATGGCTTTCTTGACTTGGTCAAACCCTAGATTTGACCAGAAATCCAAACTTCACGTCTTGGCCTTCTGAGAGTACCAGGAGATGCACTGGGCTAGGGCGCATTGATATATCTGGAGATTAGGTCAATATCATTACTTAAGGTGCCTCGAAAAGAGGTTTAGGGTTTTTTCAACTGCTTCTACTCGTAACCCTAGTTGCAGTGCTTTTGGAAACTTCTCCTACAAGTAACCCTAGCGGCAGTACCTCAACGAGCTCAATATCTGGTAGATATGTTTCCTTCCAGCTTTTTAGGCTGACTGGAGGGGTGTGGGCCCATAACCTATTAGAGTATAGAAGATGGTGTGCTCGTTTTACCATTGACGATATCTTTTTCACCCAACCATAGGCCGAAGCCTCCCTCCGAGCACCTTAACCTTGATTGAGAATTCCTCCAGAAGAAAACCCTAGGCTAGATAGCCAAACAAAGAGTAGTGCATCATTCTCTATGGATAGCGCATCACAAAAAGATGATCAGATAGTCCAAACCCTAGCCAAGAGATATTCAACTCAATACTGAAAACTTGTTGCTGCTGCAGCTGCACCTGCAATCCTCCTCCACATGTGCGCACCAAACTGCAACTGCAGTGCGCACCAACTGGGAAACTATAATTCTGAGATGTCACAAATGAGAACTGGTGCCCTGTATTTATAGTGGTTCTGCCAGTTTTTTTGGGGCCGACTTCTCCTTCTGGATGTGTGTCTGTTTAGTATATTATTATTATTTCTGGCCGACTTCTTCTCTTGGAGGCTAATAGCCTAATATAAATTATCTTCTTGAGATGACAAGGCTTCTAGGGTTATTAGCCAACTCATTAGGGTTTCTCTTTCTTCTCAGAGTCTTCTATTCTCGTCAGGTTCACATGTGGAGGTAAATACCTCCCGCAGCTACCATAATATTAACAATTTTCTGATGTTTTTTTATTGAAATCTGACCAAAATTTGTTGGAAATCCATATTTGATTGATTGAATCTATACAATTCGAGTTCCCTAAATGTTTTTCATGGTGTTTAATCTATTTATGCATTAAAAAATGCAATTTGAACAACCAAAAATGGAGATTTCACCAAGATCTATTTCATCGGATTCCGGTGAAAAAGTTCAAAAAGTTGACTGTTTAGACAATGTCAAAACTTATAGATTTTATATTTAACCCTTAATTTCTAATACTTATAACCCTTAACACCTAATACACATAAATTTCACCCATTTAAGACATGATTCTTAACCTCTATAATCCCTATTCCATAACATTATAACCCATAAGCAATATAATATGTCATGATATCTAACCTATAACATCTAATCCATTTAACTTTCTCACCCTCAATGAGTATAACCCTTAAAATAAACATTATAACCATTAATGATATTAATAAATCCTAAGCCTTATCATCAATTAATCCCTTTGGCCCCTATTTCCCTAAATCCTTGTAACCTTAAGGTGCAAAAACCTTAACACTTATAACCCACAATATATATATATATTCCATAACACCTATAATTTATAACTTCTAGCTTTCGTAGTCCATATAGAACCTAAGATTTGTAATCAATTTAATCCCTAACCCATATAATATTTAATTTCTTACACATATAGATGTTAACACCTAAATATTATAAATTATATCACATCTATTCTCTACAAACCATAACCTTCTTCATATATACCTTATAATTCATAACCCCCTATAACCCCTTACCCCAAACATTTATCGACCCTAGGTCTTAACACATATATCTCATATATCCTCTTTAATATGATAACACATCTTTGTTAATTCTATAAGTTGTCATCTCTAACTCATAATACATGAACTTATAAACCATAAACCTTATAACCATTGTAACCCTTAAACTTTACTAAACCTAACATTGATCCCTTCCAAGCCATAACGAATAGCTCTTATAACCTTTAATACTTATAACTCATAACTCCTAACACTTAAAACCCTAACCCCTTTAACCCTTACCGATATTACCCTATTCGTAAAACACTAAATCCATATAATCCATATTCGTAAAACACTAACCCCTTACTACCATGGCATCTAACCCCTCACCCATATAACCCATTACACACATATCACCTAATT
>JASDQU010686887.1:36765-52947 GCA_032191745.1 Picea mariana | reverse complement strand
GAAGATATTTTCAATTTTTAGTAACGAGTCAGAAAATATCTTAACTAAGACTCATGTTCTGGGATTCTAATCAACATGTAAGGGGGGAGGCCAAGGCTCCCGTCCCAGTCTTTTGGAGAAATTTAGTATCTTGCGGATAACTGACAATAGCTTGGGAAAACCCAAGGCTTTCCACGCCAAGGAGGAGAAGGTGCTAATGGAGGGTACAGTCTCTGTGATGGTTTGAATAATGTCTCTTAATGGAAAAGACATAGGTGGGGGAATGGGATGTCCCATTAGGTCATCCCAATCAAAAGGAACCTCGTGAGGACTTGGAGGGAGAGCATTCGGGGGAGGAATAAGTCTTTCTTGTTCAGAAGGGGGAGGGTGTGAAATGTTGATGACATGGCTGAAAGGTGTGTCATTCTCTTTAGGGAGAGTAGGGTTGACTAGAGATTGCACTGGTGTGGCCACTTCTTCAATTATAGGTTGAAGAGGATGCGTAGTAGTGGGGGCAAGAGATGCTTCACCCTTAACAAAGGGGGTGAGGTCGGGAGAAGATTGCATCATTGGAACCACCGAGATGATCAAGGGAGGAGTGTTGTGAAGAGAAACCATAAATGCCTCATAATTTGAAGGGCTCTTGGGTGAACCCCATGCTTTGGGTATCTCGACAGTAATTGGACACAAACAAGTAAGGTGACTTCCTTCGCAAGTCTTGCAAAAGAATTTAGGCTTACGTCTGATGCATATGGGCTTCTCGATGTAACTAGCAGGGGACAGAGAGTCATCTCCTGTATGATGAATAGAAGAGGGAGATGCAACATGGCTATGATTCGGGAAAAAAAGAACGGTTCCCCCGACATAATTGGTAAAGGTTTGGGGCAAGTTGTCAACATAGTTGGTAGAAGAAGTCGACTCATCTCTGACATGACTGGCAGAGGTTGGAGATGGAGCACCAGTATGACTAACAGTGTCTGGGCTAGCGATTGATGATGGCATTTGAGTCCACAGTCTAGGGAAAGACTGATTCTGAAAAATTGGAAGCCAGGCGGGATCTTGGTGTACCCCTTTCCCTAGCCCAGTAAGGTGTTGGTTCACGCCAAAATGGTCCGATGAGATTTGGATGGGCATCGTCACTGGGGTTTGTGGAGAGACTGAGGTTGGATAAGGATTATTCGAGTGAGGATATATGTTTCCCCCTTGTGAAGGGGTTCCATAAAGAGGGTAGATCGAATTATAAAATTGATTCTCCTTATAGGGAAAACCTGGGGGTACTTGAGGCCCTGTCATGGAAAAAGTGTTCGAAAGAATTGACATGGCAGATGAAAGATACATGGGTGGGGGGTAATAAGTGGGATATGCACCCATCTGAGTATTGTCTCCTAAAAGAGAATAGCTAGTATTGGATCCGTAGGGAGGATGGTGCCATCCTCCCACGGGGACACAACTCATATCAAATGAAGAAGTAGTCATCAGAGACATGGTGCCCCTGGGTCCAATGCTAGGATTCATATATGTGGACCAGGGAGAGGGCTGCATGGGGGAAGTCATATCAACAGAAAAATGGCTAGAGACCTAAGGTGCAGACTGAGCGTTATAGTTTTGTATACCATTATAAAAAATAGATGGATTTTCCCCCATGAACATCATGGGGGGGGTAGCAGTAAATGAGGGAGAAAAAGGAACTCCACTATCCATGATAACAAAATCCCATCATGAAATCCTATGGTCAACTAACAATCAAAGAGAATACCAAAAATTCAAACGACCAAAATGCATGTAAATGGGCTAAAGTGGCTGAGTGGCCTCCCTCTCTAAAGAAGGTATGCCTCGTCCAGGAGGGACCTGAGACTCCTTGCTAAAGTTTGGAGGTAACAGAATCAATTATAAGGGCCCTCATAGGTTTAACAACCAGTCGGTCAGACCCCCCTGGAGAGGTAATACTCCATAAAGGTTGTGTGTTGTCTGACCCCTATCTGACTCTGGATACAAGAAGAATAACCCCTGCAAGTAACCTATGAGAAACCTAAGTCAATCAACTAATAAACCATTGTATAACCGATGCACAGGTAAGAATTTGTAAGTCTGGATCACCATATGGGTAGGGTAGCAAAGCCCAAAAACCTTGAAAGTACCACCTCTCATAGAGGTATGGGCACTAGCAAGATCCCCAAATATGAATAAATCCACAGAAATATCTCTAATGCTAGGTGAGTATCCAAGGGTTATTCCTTTAACTAATGTCGTGTGACCTCGTGATTAATTTTGGTGTGAGTGGAGCCTCTTGATATTACCAATTATACAATGGATTTCTCAACTCCCTATCTCAGACACATAAGTTGATTTAATTGCCTTGGAGAAGTTTACTCACAAAATCCTATTCCAAGGTACTAAATCCTAGGCTAGTATGTGCACCCTAAAAAATAAAATCATGACTAATCAATTTTAGTTTAAAGCGTAAATTTTATTGGCCGTGATTACTCAAAGAGGTATGGAAATGAAACTTATGGTGTTATGACTCTGAATAAGAATAAAAATAAATATAATGAAAAGCCTAACTTTAACTTTTCAGTGAATGATATGCTAAATAAAAACAGTGCAATCTTCAATTTTAATTCTGCAACTTAGAAGTAAAATGCAATCTTTTGCTAAATATGCTAAGCGAATGGTAAAGGTTCAAAGACAAAAATACCAACCAATGCAAAATGCCTAGTTTTTTGTATTTTCAATATATTTAAAAAGAAAATCCATGGACTGATAAGAGACTTGATATATAACTTCTACTATGTATAAAAGAAATCACTAGAGCATAATACCAAGAAGCTAAGTAGACAGCCCAACTACCAAGGACAAATCAAAAATGAAAAACAAAGAGAAAGATGTTGTCCAAAAATTCAACTCCAAAAAGGTTTCCTATCATCCCAGATAATCTCAATAGGTACCACAGAGACCCAAGAAGGCTCAATGATCCTCAAAACCTACCCAACAGTCACTAAACCAAGCAAACAAGCAAGGGGGAAGTGGTATACTCTCCTATTCAAGAGAAAAGGGCGTATATACGCCTCTTGTAGTGGGACAACAAGCGTATACACGTGGCTGTCAGGGGAAAAATGGAGTATATCTTTTAAAACAAGGCTAGGCAAGGTAAAAAGGATGAAAACTTAGACCCAGAGTGAACAGACTCTGTCCAACTGTGATACGACAAGAAATACAAAGGCAAAAGAGCAACGTAAGAAGAAAAAATACTTCAACCCTTAGGAGGAAGATCTCTTCCCAGTGGAGTCGCCAATTCTATTACAAGGGAAAAACTCTCTATGGCTAAGGGCAAACCACAACAGATAGGTATGACTGCAGAAATCAACTCAATTCCAACATGTGCTATATAAAATAATGTGCAATACGAGGAAGAAACCTACCTCGATCCAATCGTTTGATGTCTTTCCACCATTGAGCACTTTGACCCAAAGCCTTACACCTACAAGAAGTTCTCAACAAACAAGCGATGCAAGTATATAGTGACAATATATAAAATGAGTTAGCACATTGGATAGCACAATCCATTAATAAACATTACAAACATGCCCATGGATAATAATCATATGTTCGTAAGATATTGATTGGACGGGAAAGGAGTATTTCTATTAATAATTGATCAACAAAAGTATCAACATTACAAAATTTCATGTCGGCACGATTCGAAACCAAGAAATCAAGGTCCTTCCAACTGGGTCTCTACCACTTCAATCCTCCACCAAAGGAAAGCTCATAGAAAAGAGATAAAGAGAATCTCTTGACAATAAGGGAAGAGCTTGGGGGTTGAACACTGTGTTCAGACTTGAGGGAAAAAGGGATGCAGACTCAATATGAAGTAATTTATTCAGAGTAACTTTTCTCTCAAAGTTGAATGATTTCTCTGTCTTTTTCCATAGCTCGAAATTGTGCTCTTATAGCCTCCAGAATGCAACTGAAGGGTCGAGTCGGAATGTTTCTAGTATATGGAAGGCCAAAGATCAGAGATCTTTTATCGTGAAATGTAAACCCGACCTTATTTTGTATTTTATGGCACACATCTCGATATACGTGAGCTATAGTGGAGCAATAAGCATATATGCATCTTACAAAGAAGTTAGGGAGCGTATATGTGGAAAAATATATGTTTTGGCTTTGGATTTATCAAAAAAGGGGTTGATAAGTCTGCATAGAAAAATGGAAAAATGGCCCTCTGTGCAAGATAGCAATGGTGAGGCAAATCTTGCTATAACAATAGTTGGTTAGCTCAGGAGCTAGACTGAAGAAGCAGGTTGTCATGCTCGTGGGATATGGAAGAGGTGGGTTGTCAGGCGCATGAGAAATTTCTTTATGGGTGAGATAATTGTTGGGAATTGATTTCTTGAAGGTGCTAAACTACAAATACAGGGCTCTGAGACTTCCTATATGGCCTGTTGCTAAAGCCCAAAAAGGAAGTGGGGAAACCGAAGGATTGTTGAATAGAGAAGGGGCACAATTCCTAGGGTAGGACAGGCATGTGGGGAATGAGGGACTATAGGCTGTTAGTTTGAGTTGGTACCTGTGACAAAGTCTTTCCTGTTGTCTATGATCCATTAGCCTGGTTAGGAATCCTTTTACCCAGGAGGAGTTTAGTCCCAGCCCGAGAGTGACCCACTGTTGAGAGTGATGAGTAGTGTGGTCTAAGGCTGGGACGTTCGTTGAAGGTTTTCACACAGTTGGTGATATTCTTACCAAGATAAGTGTCAATTGTGTGATAAATTTACATGTTGCATTATTATTTACATGTTTATTTTTATGGGTTTATCCTATGTGTGGTTATAACTGCCTTTATATTTATGGGTATTTCCTGTATATGTTGCATGTGTATGTTTACTATTATTTCAGTATGAACCTGTGCATTTATATAATGTATTTTTATGTTTACGTTATATATATAAAGTTCCACAAACTTTCTGTGTGTAAATGTTTTAATTGCATGCAGTTCAAAAATTTTATGTAGCATAGCTCATTTGGATGTTCTATATGTTACAACATGGTATCAGAGAATGAAATATTTTTCTGGAGTAGCATGGCTCGACATGGGTGGTCGGGGATGTTACAAGGTGACACTTCTTGACCGCTTCAACACAATCTTTAAAAATTGACGGCCAAAAATAACCAGCTCACAATATTTTTTGGATTATCGCAAGCTCGAATAGATGACCACCACAAGCCCCACTGTGAAATTCATTGAGAACCGACTCATCTTCCTCCTAAGTCAATAAAATATGCAAAATATTATATACTCCTTGACGATACAAAGTGTCGTTGATGATAAAGTAGTTTTTATCTTGATTCTGTATACGTCGTCCATCGTCTCTTGATAGATGCTGCGGTAACTTCAATGTTTGAAAATAGATTATAATGTCTCCATACTAGGGGTCTGAAGATGAGATAAGGAAGGTATGTTCATCCGCGAATGAATCTACATGAATGTTGTTCTCATACAGTCAAGGTAAGTCTGATATTAACTGAACAAAAACTAACGATTTCTTAGATTTTTCCGAAGCAAAATTGAGGTCAAATTATTGCAAAATGATAATCCACTTATTATATTTCCCCCCTATGATACGCCTAGTAAGGATGTATTGAAATGGATTTACATTAGAAACTATGAAATTTTTGCAAATAAATACATAATGTCATAATATTTGAACTTCATGTACGACAGGAAAGGCTAGCTTCTCAACATGAGAGTATTTAAGTTCAGGATTGACTAAGTTTCGACTAAGATAATAGACAATGTGCTCATGGAGCTCATTGTCCTCCTGAACTAGAACCATACCAAGTGTCCCTTTAGACGCGGAAATATAAAGAAAATAATCTCTATTATAGTCCAAAGGCTTCAATAGAGGTGGCGATACCAAGGCTTTCTTAAGAGCATCGAAGGATTCCTGGCCTCTCTCATCCCATATAAACATAGTACACTTTTTCAAAAGACGCATGAAACACTTAGTTATATTGGCATAGTTTACTATAAACTGATGCAAGAAGTTATCCTTCCCTTGTAAACCCTGAAGTTGTTGAATGTTGCGTGGGGGAGGCAATCAAAGTATTGCCTCAACCTTCATAGGATCCACTATGATCCCATTCTCAAAGACTAAGAACCCTAAGAAAAGTCCATAACTAACACATAAGATGCACTTGTGAGGGTTTAAACAAATGTGATAATAACAACATCTCTCAAATACTAGTCAAAGGTGAGTAGAGTGATCTACTCTCTTGCAAGAGTGAGCAACAAGATCATTGAGGTAAGCTTTGAAAATGTGTTTGCGATCATGAAAAGAAAATTTCATGGTGTGTTGGAAGGTTTCTTCTATGTTTTTAAGGTCGAAAGGCATTTTCCGGTATGAAAAATTACCCCAAGGACAAATAAATGTCATCTTATGTTGATCCTCGGGTTTGATATGAATTTGATAGTATCCTAAAAATCCTTCCATAAAAGAAAAAAACTCTCTTCACGCACACTCATTGAGAATATGATCAATGAAAGGAGTCAGGAAGTTGTCTTTAGGAAAATCCTTGTTCAGGTATCGAAAATTCATACATACATGGATGGTTCCTTGTTTCTTATTCACAGGAACGATATTGGGCACCCATTCGTTCAATGGAATTGGGTAGATGAAACCAACATTAAGTAGTTTCTCCACCTCTTCCTTAATAGTAGGGGCATTCCTAGGATTAACAACTCTACGACATTTTCTAACAAGTCTAGCATCCAGATAAGTCTTGATTTCATGTTTGACAATGGGAGGGTTGATTCCTGGAATCTCTTCACATGACCAAGGGAATACATCATGAAATTATTTGAAGATATCAGTGTAGATATGAATTTATTTAGGTTAACAATTTTCACTAATATATACATTTTCAATTTTTCCATGCATTCGAGAGATGTCGATCATGATGGTAGGAGAAATATTCACCATGTTTCCTTTGGCATAAATTCCATGTGTATCTAGTGGAACTACGATGTGACCAACCATTTCACTCAAGGTAGATCTCAAAGTGTCCTATTCGATCCTAACAAGCTCTTGGAGGAAGTAAGAGCAATGATGCATATCGTCCCATGGCCTATCGGGACCATTCATGGCCTCTAGGATGGATTCATCTGACGGTAAAGAATCTTCAAGGAAATCATGTGAACAAGATGATGAGGTGGCCCATATGGGTTGTAGAATGGGATCCTCCTCATCTATCTGTGAAGAGACATGATCCAGGTCAACAGTAGAGTCAAGAACAACTTGATACACAACCTTTGTTGTCAACAATGGAATTGCCATTGAAATATGTGACTGACCTTCGTAGGACATGGTTGGGGAAGGTAGGGTCCAAGAATCATTGGATTACAAAGTGAGGAAAGGAATGGACCTCATCAATGCAAAATACCTACTGGACATGGCATAAATATGATGAATTGGTGCCATGAATTCAAAGGTACCCATAAGGGAGGAATACATTCTGACACCAATATCCTTAGTTTTTGGCTGAGAATTGTCGATCCCTGGGATAAAAAATCCAACTAATGCATTAGGATTAGCATGCAAAAAGGATAACTTATAATCATCACTATTTTCCCTTCATGAGGAAAACATAAAGTGCAGAAAATAGACGACACTACTGCGGTCATGACATAAGTCCAATTATGACCTAGCAATAAATTATAGTCAAGGGGCACATCAACCACCTCGACATCCACCTCCATTGTATTTCCACCTAACTTGACTAGAAATGTGAGAATAATTCCATTGGATTAGAAAGAATAACCATCAAATGTGGGCAACATAGTCATAGATTGAGAGAGAGTTGGAGAGCCAATGGATTTCCAACAGGTTAGGGACATCACACATGTTGCAGTTCCTTCATCAATCACAGTGAATTTGATGGTATACTTCATGTAATCCACATGGATTTGAAATTCCATGTGGTAAGTCAAGTGAGGCTTAACATCCGTGACATCAAACTTGATAACCTTTGAGCCACACAAGTATAGAGCTCCTAAAGTAGATAACAAGGCATTCCTCTGTGAAGGGCATGTCTGGAGAGTCTCCAAAGATGAAATCATACAAGGGGTTTGACACAGATCTTCAAAAATCGAATAGTTTTGGGTAGCTCTGGCATTAGGATTATGGGAAGAGTGTTTTAGTACTCCTCTCAGAAAATGAGGCAAAAGCTTTGGATTTTTGATCTACAAAGGTGTTTTAGGAGGAGGGGGAGATTCTAGACCTGGAACAGCCTGTGAAGAACTGTAATCACGAGATCGAGTGGCTATATTAATTTGAGACTTGACCATATTTACACATAGACAATCACCTTCATGCATCGGGGGGTTTTGATTCCCACTCGATGCATTTACGAAATTAGAGGAGCTTGAGGCCATGTGATGATTATGCAGAAACGGATTGGTCAAAACAATGGGCAGTTGAGATAAGAGCCTCACAGCTTCCTCAAGTTTTGGGCATAAGTGGGAAAGGTGATCATATGTACAAAGTTTACAAGGAAACTTCACCTTTCTCTTTTCTTTCTTTCCCTCACCAGCATTGTTATTCGATCTATCATTGTTAGTGGTGTACTTGGGTTTATTATTATTATTATTCCTCCCACCCTTATGATTATTACCATGTCCTTTCCTTCTATTCCCTCCTGGTTGTTGGTTACCATTTGGGTTGGTCAATGACTGTACATAATGCACATCCGCTGAATTAGTGGGAGTGGAGGAAAAAGAAGAAACTTGTCTTGCTACAAACTGGCTTAGAGACAACTCCTTCAACTGGTTCATCAACAAGTCTGTAGACTTAGTATTTGCAGAGCCTACGATTTGATCAACATGAGGCCCAGGTTTTTGTCTAATGTCATAATTTTACCTTGGTGCATTAGGAAAAATTTCAAGCAACATCCCAAACTGAGCATATATGAGGTCCAGTTGCTGGGATTTGAAAATAGCTTCTTCGTCGGAGGTTACTTCGGATGTAGAAACATCCTTCGAAATATAAGGAAATAGGGATTTAAGGAACCATTCCAACATGAACTCTGGAGGAATGTGTTATCGGACTAATCGGTAGGTGCGGACACTAACATATTTGCCTAGATCTACCTGGATCTAGAACAAAATAGGATAGGACACGACTCTTTCCCTAAGTTGTAATCATTGAATTTGCTAATAGGAAGGAATAAGTGGCATACCTTTATATCGCTTCCTTAGGTCTCTGTTGTTCCCACTTCACTCTAGTGCTCTCGTGAAGTCAAGTCCAAGACAACACAAACCAACCAAAGTGAAGATAGAAAAGTATATTCAATGTCAACTTATGCATATGATCAAGGAATTACACAATAAAGTAAGAGTGACTTTATGGGAAAGGGACATGTCGCTATATCATATTAATTGAAAGTAGAAGATACAACCTGATTGCCTTGATGTTGCAAGCTTCCTTTTAGTGACCCTTAGTTCCAATACACACACTTGCTCTGTACTTGCATGAAGAAGATCCAATTCCTCTTGATAGACCAAATAGAGGCTTCAAGCTTCTGTCAAAGCAGGGTTCTTCACACAATTCTTTCACCAATTCTTCATTCNAGAAGATACAACCTGATTGCCTTGATGTTGCAAGCTTCCTTTTAGTGACCCTTAGTTCCAATACACACACTTTCTCTGTACTTGCATGAAGAAGATCCAATTCCTCTTGATAGACCAAATAGAGGCTTCAAGCTTCTGTCAAAGCAGGGTTCTTCACACAATTCTTTCACCAATTCTTCATTCAATCTTGCTTAACCTTTTCCATGAGAAACCTTTCAATATATAGGAGAAGGAGAGATGGTTACATGGATGAGGATGATCCCATCAAATCTAAGAAGTCGGTAGAATGACAACCATACGAATGCCAACTCATTTTCTAGAAGATTCCATTCTAGAACCCTCGAGACCTCTTCTCCTTTCCAAGCTTAAAAATAGGTTCACACCCTGTGTATAGAGCAGACTGCGAGAAGTTTGCACCCTGAGTGTGAGTGGCCTACGAGAATGAGGGGTTCTCACACCCTTGGCCATAGGAAGCCTGCGAACTCACCTTAAAAATATGTTTTTGGAAGAAGACAACAGTCATTTTTATCAGGCAAAAAGTCCTTGTTGGGAGCCTGAATACAACATTGTTGAAACATCACCAAAGTGACCAAAATCATGTGTAACAGAATGCCCCCCAAAGTATGAGGCCAGAATCTGTGACAGCTGAAATACTTTGTAAAATGCATGTGTGTGTCAGAAACTAGGAGTGCACCTAATCGAAAACCTGCAAACAACCAAGCATCTGTAGAATATAATACCAGTTCTGAGGTAGGCATTCCCATACTTAGATCACATATGGATGACATCATGAATGTAGGTCATGGCCACCAATCATACACCGTGGATCCATGCCATCAAAATAATGCATAGCCACCAAGAATACACTGTGGATCTATGCAAGAAGATTCAAATTAAGATGACATAGCCACGTGACATACAAAGTTGATCTATGTGTCGATGCAAATCATACATACTCCATCGCAGCCTGGATCAAAAAGATGAGACCCAGGGTCTTCAATCTCATCATCTGAAAGTACGAATCTAGCCATGTGATTACATGTGCCAAAGTCGAACATGGTAGAAACCACTTGATTATCGATCATTGATGAAACCATTAACAAGTGCAAAGGAAATCACCATTAATGTCAATGACTCCCAAGGTACACTAGTACAATCCAATGAATATGAATAAATGAGCTGAGATTGAACATTCGATGGAATCTCCCAATCAGGGGTCAATAATGAAAACCCACTGTCGAAAGCGAGGAAACCTGCCATTGAGGCATGCAAGTTCCAAGGTACCAAACAATTTCTAAGTCTTGTTTTTGGATAATGAGTTGGAGCCGATGGAACAAGACTCATCACAGGAGGGCCTTGATGTATCTCCAATCAATGACACAAAATAAGTAACAGATTTTGAAGGAGAAATAGAGTATGAATATAGGTTGAAATGGACACAGGGAAGGCTAACATGGTAAGAATGGAAAACTGCAGATGGCCGACTCAATAGAAGGTTTGGATGAGCTTCTCTTGAACATATGAATGACACAACCAAGGACTTAACAACATTGACTTAGAGATGACCTAGGATATGACGTTGTGGCAAGTCGAATGAGAGACAAATGGATTTCCCAAACCGACTTCAAATAATGAATAGGGGGTGTCATGTTCAAGAGCGACACTTACTGCCATTAATATGAATATGAAAACACATCCCTTTCCCAAAATTTCCCCCACCATTTCTGGCGAGTACCTCTTTATTTTTACGCAAGCTTGAGGAGGATAACATATGCTTGTTGATGTAAGCTCATCCTTCGGACGAGTCCCTCAGAGTATGTTTAACGAACCCTAGGAAGGAGTGGTTCGGTCCCATTATGGGTCTTTCAATGTTTGTTTAATGAGTCCAAAGATAGAAAACTCGGGGGTTTTTCATGTTTTTAAAGTCTAAAAAACACTTAAAGAGAACTCTCTTAGTTCCTTTTTCATAAAATAGTTCGACATGACCGAAAAAGTGATAAATTATCACCCATCGAACATTTTGTTCAGATACTCTTACGAGAGTGAATAGAACAAGGTCACTCGACAATCTTTTCATTTTTATGGAGTGTGAAAAGAGCTTAAAGGATACTCCTTTGCGTTCATCATTTCCGTGTTACCATGATGAGTATGAAAAGATGAGAAAAGTATACTCAGTTACGTTCTCATGTATTTTTGAGTGTGAGAACGAATGAAGACTGAGCTCGAGGTTTTTCTAAAAACCATAAAAAGCAGTCGTACATGCGAAAAAAAGGGAAAAACATCCATACTCCTTCGTGTGGACTTCAAAGTTTCTATATATGCAAAAAGTCACACTCATAGGACTATTAGGCATTAGGTTTGATAGGCAAAACAATATAAAAAATCAACAAAAATGGTAAAAAGTGAATAAATATGGGTAAAAAGGGCTTTTACCATTTTCATTGTGATTTTGCCAAGAACTTTGCCCAAAACACCTCTTTTTCCCCCAAATTTTGTTGCTCGATCGTGGGAGGCAAAAGATACCATTTGGAGAATCGTCTCCGTCAACGAGGTAAGCTTCTGATCTTCTACCTTTTCTATGGTTTAGTTTTAGTTTTTATTGGCAATTTTCAAGGTTTTGGGTTCATTTTAGGGAAAAAAATTACACCCGAGCATTCTCACAAGCTAGCCATATGGGACCTCTGAGAATCCAGGATTCTCGCAGGTGGCCTTAAGGGCACCTGTGAGAATCTCACACTGTGCTAAAGGGGCACCTGCGGGGGCTGGAAAATGAAAATTCAACTTGATTTTTGCTCAATAAAAAATATGCCAAGGTTTGAAATGAGTTGTTGACCCTTCTCTTATGGTTATTGTGCGGGCATTTGACCATCACGATGCTGGAGTGGTGAGAAAGAGAACATGAGGAGGAGGATGCTATTGCTGGGAATGACCCAGGTATCGTTGCTTCTCTCTGAGACTGTGGACTCTTGAAATTCTCTTGGATTCCAAGCATGAGGACCCAAATCAGGTTGTTGGAGCACATGGTTGATATGTGGGATGTGGACCAACAGTTGTTTCACATGGGAGTCCACACCTTGACCGTAGATATCGAGGATATCTACTTTCTAACAGGGTTATCATGGCATGGGTACCATGCCAGCTTGATCGGTAGCTGAGGTGGCATACTCCCTATAAGTGAGTATTGTCATCAGTACTATGTTCTAGAGGCAGAAAGAAGCAAGGGAAAGGTTGTTATTTGGGGGGTCCAAGATTTGACCCTGCAAACCATTTTGTTCAATCTAGCACACATGGCTGGGAGCACAGCCCCACACATGGATCTCTAGAGCTACTTCCAATACACCATAGAGTGCACAGAGCCATGAGTCTTCAACTGGTCAGATGCAGTTCTCCGCAGTATGAAGAGGTAATTGACGAAATGAGGGAAGGGTGACTTGAAGCAGCTTGGGTACGGATCACTTTTGGTGTCCTTCTTTCTCAAGAGGGTCCCATTGCTAAGATTACAGGTTGAGTGGGGTTTACCGGACCCACATGATTCAAGGATGTTGAGGTGGTGCAACCTCATGGCCCAACACGTAGATGGGCCCATCATCAAATACAATGATTCATTCTTTGACTGGTTGCGGCCACAGATGTTGATGGTTGATGAATACGCATACACTGGTTTGGAATTTCGAGGGGATCTGGATTCATCCCTACCTGAGGATGCTTAGTGGGGTGACCTAGGTAAGAAGTACACATTTTGTTCTTTTAAATGTTTTTGTAATTTTTATCATATAAAATGTTTTTTATGTTTTTCTAAGAACTAATCAAAAAATCTCCTTTTGATGACACATATGTGGGGCCATATCGACCTCCAGGCACGTCTCCTATTCAGCGACGAAGAGAGGCGGCTCTAGTGGCACGATGGGATGCCGAAGACTATGAGGCAGTGGAGCAAAACTTGGAGGGGTTGACTGCTGACATTCCAGATATGGCTATTGGGGAGATCCCTAGGCATTATCAGTGCCACACTGTGGGCGTGTCAGAGTCTATTAGCCAACTACTTCGTAGGGTGGACCGGTCAGTTGTGTGTTATCGTGAGCATCACCCATGATGCTACTTTGTAGAAGCTATGAGCTTCATATTTTGAGATTTTGGTCCTTGATAGAAACTTTTTGTAAATTTTTTTTCTCATTATATACATATATATGACTTCTACCAGCTTATCTTGTGTTGTGTGATACATGTGATGTGATTGGTTTATAAATGGCCCAAATGTATGTCTAATACATAGTTAGCTAATGCATCAGTTAATGTATTTAGACATCTAGGAATGTGTTGATACTCAATATAATCAAAATAACGTTCCAAGAGGCGAATTCGTAGATATGCCCGTAATAAAGTAGGACTTCTAATAGCATAGACATTACTTAACTGTAGTACTACTAGCTACGAATCGAGTCGTACAACCAAGTGACGGATATTGAGAAAAATAACATCAATCAACAATTCGATAACGATGCTATACTCTGCAATATTGTTGGTCGCACGGTCGAGACACACACCTCGTAGAGTGATAAGTTTGTTTGTAGGGGCGTAAATTGTCCAAGTAGTAGAAGAAAGATTTTGAGTACTACGGCTAGCTCCATCAGTGAAGCCAATGTGGGGTAGCGAAGACTCCAACATCTAGAAACCAAATACAATGTAACATAAGGGAAGAGACCAGATAACGAAAAAGCATACTATAGGAACACACAATAAGTATGATACAATAAAATACATGTACTCATGCACAGGTGATTTTAGGCATAATACTTCTTTGAGTACAACCCATTTCTGGGTTCGCTCAAAGGGATACTGTCGTAGTCCACTAACTCATAAGCTCCTTTCTCCAAAACTCATCTAACTATATAAGGACCTCGCCACATATCTTTGAATTTTTCTGCTTCTAGCATATCTCGATCTTATTCGTAAAGAAGAACTAGATCACCTTCGGAGAAAACGCGAGGCTTGAAATGTTCGTCATATTGGGATTTGACGCGTTTCTTCTAGGCTTCTATGATTAGGGCAGCATCGCGAAGAGTTTCATATAATCGCATGAGATACAACATACATTCTTCTTCGGAAGAAGTGTTTAGGAGGAGTTCGACGGCTAGTTTTAAGGAGGTTATCTCACATTCAATTGATAGGATGGCTTCTAGACCATAGACTAACCAGAATGGTGTAAACCTGGTAGCAGACTTAACGGATGTCTAGTAAGCCCACAATACTGAAAACAACATCGTATGCCAACTCGTTTTGTGAATCCCTATGATTCATCGAAGCATGGTAATGAGGACTTTGTTAATTGCTTCGACTTGGCCGTTGGCTTGTGGGTAATAGGGTGTTGAGTTTTCATGGCGAAGGCCCAAATTTTCAGTGAGTTCGGACATCATGAAGTTTCTAAAGTGACTACCATGATCAGTGATGATAGCTTGAGGAACACCAAAATGAGCTATGATGTGATTGAATATGAATAATGTTGCGGTCTTTCCGGTGTTGTCAAATGTCGGCATCGCCTCGGCCCATTTCGTAAAATAGTCTATGGCTACAATAATGTATCCATGCCCCCCGACCGAGTGAGGGTGACATGTCATGAAATTGATACCCCATTTCACAAAAGGACCCACAGAGACCATAGGGTGAAGAGGAGCAGGATGTGACTGTATTTTATGGTTGTAGGTCTGGCAAGTGTGGCATTTTTGGATGGCAATTATAAAATCGTTAAATAAAGAAGGCCAAAAATACCCTGCTCGCAAGATCTTTTGGGAAGTAGCATACCCAGACATATGACCACCACAGGATCCAGAATGACAGTCATTTAGGGATTTCTCGGCTTCGTCAAACGTGAGGCAGCGTTGAAAAACTGAGTCAATCCCACGACGATAAAGAGTATCACCGAGGATAATATACTGACGGGATTTGTAGCGTATTTGATGACGGTTAGTACTAGACAAATTGGGCTGAAAAGTATGGGTTTGGAGATATATGATGATATGTCTCATCAAAACTAATCAGGAAAATGGATTCATCAGGTAATGAATTGGCTGCTACATTTTTCGTCTCAGAGTAGGGAAAGTCGCATATCAACTCAGAAAACACTAAGGATTTCTTGGAATTAGTGCATTCAAATTCTAAGTCAAACTCCTGGAGTATCATGATCCATTTGGAGTATTTTCCCCTTAGCAGTTGACGTGTGAGAATGTGTTGCATAGGGTTGAAGTTAGAAATTACCATAGTCTTGCGAGAGAGGATATAGTGTCGGAAACGTTGAACTGCTTGGATGGCTGCCAAGGCCAGTTTTTCAACATGTAAATACTTGGTTTTGGTAGGTGTAAGACTTCAAATCAAGTAATAGATGACATGTTCATCATGAGAATCATCCTCCTGGATGAGAACCATAGCGATGGTGTAAACCGAGGTTGTGAGGTAGAGGAAATAATCACAACTGTAATCAAGTGGGAAGAGAAGTGAGGTATGTGTCAGGGACAGTTTCAAAGCTTCGAAATCTTTGTTGGCAGTGGTATCCCATATGAACTCAGACCCCTTTTTTAGTAGTC
>JASDQU010686887.1:5381-15679 GCA_032191745.1 Picea mariana | reverse complement strand
AGAAGCAACAATTATCTTTGAATATCAATAACAGAACAAACAAGACATAAAATTGACAACAATCTTATGATTTACAAATCATCACAATTAGATAAACTCGTATGTGAAGATTTGTATAAAATGATTCATTTAACGAAGAAGGTAAACCTTTAATTCCTTAAATTGAAACAAAGTGAATGCTGTACTTTTTAAAATAAGAGAGATCAGACATGGACAACATATAAACCAAATCACATCAACCTGCAATGAATCATGATAGCTAAAGTAGTCAATAATTGACTACAAACTGATATGAAGAAAACTTGAAATAAAAGTTAGATATATTGAAAGCTAAAGTTGTTACAAGACATCAACTTTCATCTCAGTTTAAATCATAAATCCATAGTCTGGTTCTCCCAACAGTGATGATGATGATCAATTACAAAAAATAACAAGTATTTAAAGACCACAGGGTAAAACATCCCTATGGGAATTGTCAAAAACAATTTTACCAAAAATCTGGGGATAAGCTTCCAAGTCTCTATTCCTGACTAAAGCTAACAACCTATAACAAAACTATATCACAAAAGTATCTCCTAAACTTCCACAGCATGCCCAATTGTCATTGAAATTCGTATGCACCTGAAAGTGGACAAGAATAGACAAGTTTAGATGATATTTTATTGATAAAATTAACAAAAATCTAAATTTTAAGACTAGCTATAGAATCTTGCGATTCTGTAGCTGGTCTAATTGGAAAACAGAATCGTTTTAAATCAATGAAATGCTAACAGAAATATATTCAAATCTTTAATCGTTAATTGAAAACAAAATGAATCATTTAAACCACAACTTCTATGCTAAACGATAGAAAATGAAATCTTGTTTGTATCTATTTCAATTAAAACAAACCCTAGACGAATCCCAAGCAAATCTCTGATGAGAATTTAATATAGACATAATATGTCAATCCAACACTCAACAGAATCGTTTAAGTCCAAACTAACAGATTCGTATCAAATCTAACTTTGAATCTAGTCCAACTCATGCTAATTCAAGGCACGCAACATTGTTTGTGAATCAAATCAAAGAGGAATGAATCGAACCGATTTGGGGCTAAAACAATCGTTTAGACAATTTAAAACCAATGAAATCATTTTCATGAATCAATTTCAATCGACACAAACTGTAACCGATCAAGTAGATTTTTCATGCAATAATTTATGTCGACTCAGCCATTAACAAAATCGTTTTTAAATCCAAATCTAACAGGGTTGTTTTTTCGAATCAATATCAAACCAATCACTGATATTACATACGTAAAGGATCATGCTAATTCAAGCATACAGAATCATCTCAAAATCAAACCAACAAAATTGTATCAATACAAAACACAACTGTGACTGATTTTAGCAAGTAAATCTCCTGTACAGGTCGGATGCAATCATAATCTAAAACAAAATCATTCCTTGAATCTATTCGAACAGAACTAAACGAAAAGAAACCCAATCGACTACCCTAATTCAAACCGACTCAAAAACAATCAATCGTTTAGACTAATATGAGAATAATAAAATCGCATTAACTAAATCGTAGCTATGTTCGAGTTTAGCAAAGCAAATCTTCCATACATGATTCATAACGAAATCATTTCTGATAATTCAAAGTCAACATAATTGTTTTGAATCTATTAAAAACAAACAGAGCTAATCGAAAGTGAACCCCAATCTGTTATATTAATTCAAGAAAACTCATAAAGCAAAATCTATATTGAAATACATACCTGGGCAGCAAGAAAACAACTCGGTCATGATAATTTTGAATTGACAAAGGTCGTTGTTGCTTCGACGTTTCTGAAGGCAATTGAACTGGTGGTTTTTTGTTTCTTTTCGTTGGCTTGTATCTTGTCATTCTCCTTCGCCAACACTGTCACCCGTCATGGATGATTTTAGGGGCTAAATTTTGCTCATGGGATAATTTTCCATGTTTTTTCCAAAAATGAGATTCGCTATTTTAAAAATGATTCACCCAATTTCTATAGTATAAAATTATTTTACCTTAAAAATCGCCAAAATTTTATAAAAACTATATAAAATCCTTAGAAATTTGAATATTTTTACAAAAATATTGCCAAACATTTAAATTTGGCATATGAAGGATTAGTAAGATTCGTCAAGGTTTCTACATTTTAAAATAAATTTCCATCCTTAAAATCATCCCTGTCACCCGTTCCTCTAACGATTTGATCTTTGATTACAATAGGGGAACGCCGGTGTAATAACATTCTAGTCAAGTATTACATTGGATACATGGTGATTGATTGGGCTTCGGCATCACAGGCGAGGGTTTGGTCAAGTCACCAGGGGTTTCCTTGTGTAGCTTAATTCCCGGGTAGTTTGGGTCATTTTTGAGGCATGGAGGTAAGTTAGAGACATAGTCATAGGGTTGCTTAGAGCAGAGGCCCTGAGAATAGAGGTATTCCTCAGCTAGGAAACGTTCAATTTTGGAGAACAAGTCCTCGCTCAGCACTATTGGCTTCTAATCAACGTTTTGCTTGGGCTTATTCCTCACACATCTGGATAGCCATCGTGCGTTTTTATTCCCTTTACTGTTGACACAAGTATCACCTTTTCCTTTCTTCCTCACAGGTCTTTTGACAGCCTTAATATCGTCCTTGGCACAAGGGTTGGCCATGGCATCGGGTAGGTCCATGTCAGGGCAATCCGAGGGTTTGACCAGGGGTAGAAGGATGTGAAGTGGCAAGGCTGGTCCAACCAATGTTTCAGTAACCACAACCTTGTCCACTTGGACAGACTCAGGAGTGGAAAATCCATTCATAGATAGGAAGGCTTGCCAACAATCACCGTTAAGGCTCAAATGGTGGACAATAATGAGTTTGATCAAGCCGTGATGGAAAAGGCTGCTATCAGCCTTCTCACGCTTGAATCTTTTGGACATCTTGTAAAGACTACACAAGAGATAATGTGGCATATTCAAAGGGTAGCCTATAAAATTCATCAATAACCGAAGATGATACAGAAATACCAAGCCATACCAACCTTCGTAGGTCACAAACTGTTTAACAATTGACAAAATATCGTGCCACCTGGGTTTGAGGGTAGTGATAGGCATACCTTTATCACAGGAAACAATCTTCCTTGATGTGAATAATAGCGGCCATGGAACCTCGTCTACTTTGGAATTTTTAAACCATCGTTGCCCTATAGCTACTAGTCCTGTAGATGAGCTTAGGAATTCTTCACTTAGCTCAAGTTGTATGTCTCCCACCTTAGCCCTGCATCCGTCAAAGGTGAGGGAAAATTGTTGGGTAACAGAAAGGTTGAAACCCTCAAACCTTTTGATGAATACCAACCACCATTTTCCAAATCCTTTCGAGCATTGTCAAACAACAGGAGTGTTTGGCTACCATTTGGCTCTATGCGCACCACAGGTGCCATAGACGGGAGAACACGATGAGCCGGGTGAATGGGTGAGGGTTTGGATAGGGTATTCGCAGGATCGAATCACTCACATACTTCCCCGAAAATCAACATAGGTGACCCGGGATAGGGGGAAGGAATTAATGCCCGAACGTGCGAGGGTGGTGGAGTTAGATCAACCATGCAAAACAGTCATTGCCAATGTACAACCGACGGCGCATATAGCGATTCAAATCACTATTGCATATGTTAAAAACAATGTCATTCAAACAATTAATGAAATCCATGGTAAGTCAACCCAAAAAGTTTGCATAAGCATAGTGTTCGCAAAGTTTTAAAACCAAAACAATGATTCGAAATCAACACCAAGGGTTCGATCAGATCACATATGTGTTGTATGAAATGATTACACCAAGGGTCTAATCCATAATGTCAAAGTGTTTTCATGAAACCAATGTGTCAAGGAAATCGATGAAAGACTATAGAACATCTCAACACCAATGTATTAAAGACTCAATGACAGTCACTACAATATCATCACAATCTTATGAAATAATATTAACAATTAAAGAATGCCAAATGAGTAAGGATATTGGAATCTTGCCAACTGTGCGACTATAATCAAATTGGAAATGCAATGAACACATAGACAAGAGTACCATAATAATCCAGTGACGATTTTAATGTGACTTCGAGATTAAATTTTTCACGCTTGCAGTCATGAAAACAAGAATAAAGGCAGGTGTGCAAATGCACAAAATAATAGCATCGTTTTATTCAAAGATTGCGATGAAAATCGTGGGTTGCAAAACACTGGTGTAGGCATCTTATAAGGATAGGATATAAATGTGAATTGGCTACCAACAATGGCGACACACTGGTAGAAGCAGTTATCTCTGCCAAAAGAACAAATTCAGATTAGGATAACAGGAATAATTCCAACAGAAATAACCAGAAAATTGTTTAAACATCATCAATGATCAAATATTCCAGCAGTGTTTAAAGGATGAAAACTGATAGCAGTCTTAAGACAAGCGAGCCATGATATTAAAGATAAAATCTCCAATACTGTTGACAGAGACACTGCTACCAGCAGGCGTCCAAAGCCTCGACATGGTTGCCATTTAACCCACTCTGATATCCGTATCTTGCCAAGAAGTTCCAAATCAGAATAAAGGACATTTTAGGGTCAGAGGTTGCATATTTGCAAATTTTCATTTACCCGACATTGCTTCGCTGCCAGCAGGCCTATTCAGTACCCCGATGAAGTTGTCTTGGCATCATGCATGCATTTACCCACTGCCAGCAKACCTGTTCAGCATCCTGGCGGGTTTACAAGCACTTCCCACAGCTCTTTTAATGATTTATTTTGTTTTTTAATGATATATAGTTGAGCGGGGTGATGCAGAAAATTATGATATTTTATCATATTTTTTTACAGACCTCAACARAATTTTTTAGAACTGTCCTTCATTAATATCCAGAGGTGGTTTATTTACAGAACCAACTTTCTAAGGCAGGGAGACATGTTTTGAGGTAATCCCTTAAGGAATAGGGACAGCATAAAAAGATAATGGATGATCGTGACAGACTTCACTCACAGATCGAAATCAGTTAACTTATTTCAAACAACAGTTTTTTCAACATAGATGTAAATTTCAGAAGTATATTATAATTGATGTTTAGACAATTTTCAGCAGTAGTTCAGTGAGAGAATTTTCTGTTTTCTTTGTCTGAACAGTTCCAAAATTCAGGTGTGTATATTTCCAAAAGCAAAAACTAATAAGCGCAAAGGAAAAAGATCAAATCCAAATCAGTAAAAGAAAATCAAACAAAATAAAAATATGTACATAGTATACAAAGGGTTGTGATCAAGCAAAATATCTTTTCAAAGCTTGGCCATTCACTGGATAGGTGTCAGGTTGTCCTTCTAGATTCTGCAATTGAAAAGAGCTGGGACCGAATTTCTCAGCAATTAAAAATGGTCCAAGCCATAAGTTTTGAAATTTCGTGTGCTCTCCCTTTCCCTCATGCGGTTTGTCCCATTTCAAGACAAGATCACCCACTTCGAAGTTCCTATCAGAGGTAGAGTTGGAATCAAACCATCTTTTGACGACTAGTTGATGCTGATCCAACTTACATTTAGCTTGAGCTCTTACCTCTTCTAGTTTCATTAAAGCATTAATTCAATTTTCCAAAGGGGGACAGTCCTCTTCTTGTATTTTCTGCGATAGCTGTAGTGAGGGAAGAAGAATGTGTGGTGGTAGAATTTCTTCTTTGCCATAGATAAGAAAAAAGGGAGAATTACCTACAATAGTTTTTGGTGTTACCCTATCAGCCCAGATTGCGTTTAACAGTGAATTATGCCAGTTTTTTTGATTCTTAGCTATCGTTCTATTGATAATTTTAATCAGATTCTTATTTGTTGATTCTGCCAATCCATTTCCCTAGGGGTAGTAGCTGGAAGAATACTTCAATTTAATTCCTTTTTCTAAAGCGAACTCGCTCATCTCAAGAGATGAAAAATAAGAGGTGTTATCGAATACTAAACAGTCAGGGATGCCAAAACGAGTAGTAATATTCGAATTTAAAAAGGCAATTACCTGATTGGTATTCACAGTTCTTAATGTGGCAGCTTCAGACCACCTGGTAAAGTAATATGTGGCTGTTATGATAAACTTATGCTGCTGTGAGGATGGTGGATTGATTGGACCTATGATATCAAGGCTCCACTGCTGAAAAGGAGAGTCTACTGAAATGGGCTGCAAAGGAAAGGCTGATTTCTATATGCGCCTGGATGCTTTTTGACAAATAATACACTTGCATCACAAGGCATGGGCATATATAAAAAGTGTGGGCCAGTAATAACAAGCTCTCAAAACTTTATGGGCAGTGGTGTCACCACCAAAATGCCCACCAACTTCTCCTACGTGCAATTCTAGTAAGACTTTTTCTGCTTCGTCTTTCTCAAGGCAGCTCATCAATACACCATCAAAATTTTGATGAAACAGAATACCATTAACCAAATGAAAGGAGGTAGAATTTAATCTCAACGCTCTTCTTTTAGTGGGATCTAGGTGATGGGGGCTGACCCATGTTCAAGACAGAATTTTATATCATCATACCAGGGACTGACAGAGTTTTGTGCACAACAGATTACATTTTGATTGTGTTGTACTAGGTTTGACCTTTTGTTTTCTTCTTGTTGTCCTGCTGCTGAATCAACAACTAACTTGCATAACCCTTGGCCTCTCACTATATGAGCTGGGGTAATTTCTATGTCGTACTCCTGTAAGGAGGTCACCCAGTTAGCCCTCTTTTCACCTAGTTCTTTCTGCACTAACAGGTTCCTGACGGTTGGATAAGGGACAATAACTTTCGTCCTAGATTTCAAAAGGTAAGACTAGAAGTGCTTGACTGCTTTGAAAACAGCGTAGGCTTGCTGATCAACCACTGGGTAATTAAGTTCCATGCCTTTGAAAGCAGAGCTCATAAAGGCAATGGGTACTTCATTGTTTTCAGCGTTCTTTTGAGTTAGAATTGCAGCATAGGAATGGTCAAAAGCAAAAGTGTAGAGTGTGAAGTCTTGGGAAAAGTCGGGGCTCATGAGAGAAGGAGTGTCTATTATGGCCTTTTTTATTGCATTAAAAGCTTGATTTTCTAAGGGTCCCCAATGATATTGTGTGTCTTTCTTAATTAGGTTCTGTAAAGGTCTGACCATTTTGGAGAAACTGGGGATGAATCTCCTGACAAAGTTTATCTGGCCTAAGAAAGACTGCATAGACTTTTTGGATGTAGGAGGGGGAAGTTTCAAGATGACTTGAGTCCTTTCGGGGTCGATAATCATCCCTTTGCTTAACACAATAAATCCTAAGAGTTTACCTTGTTCTACTGCAAAGATAGATTTTTTAGGATTTAAGGAAATGCTGTATTTACGACATCGTTGTAGAACATCTCTTAAATGAGCTAGATGATCAGTTTTGTTTTTCAAAAACACAGTAACATCATCTAAGTAAACTATGACAGACTGATTGATTAAGGCTCAGAAAGCGATGTCTATCGCTCTCTGGAAACTGGCACCGACATTAATCAATCCAAAGGGCATTTTTCAATAAGCATAGGTGCCCCATGGAGTGCGGAAGGTAGTTTTAAGTTGGTCTGGAGGAGACATCAGGACTTGGTTGTACCCTGAGAAACCATCCAATAAATATAGCCTCTCAGAACCAGATACCTACTGTAGGATCTGTTCCATGGGTGGGACAGGGTAGTTGTCTTTATCAGACGCTCTATTAAGGTTTCAGAAATCGACGCATAGTTGAATTTCCCCACTTTTCTTCCGAACAGGGACAAGGTTAGAAACCCATTGAGTGTGCCTAACTGGGAAAATTATCTTAGCATTCAAGAGTTTATTCAATTCTTTTTTGACGGTCGGTTCGAGCTTAGGGTGCATTTTTCTTAATTTTTGTTGAAAGGGTAAGGTTTGGGGTTTCATAGGAATGACGTGTTGTATGATGTTAGGGTCGAAAGTTTTAAGTTCATCATACATCCACGCAAAAACATCTTTAAATTATTTAAACAATTTAACAAATGCATCTTTTTCTTGTTCAGAACACCCCACCCCTAAATTAATGCACTGTGGATTGTCATTAGTTCCTAAGTTTACTTTTTCATATGATAACGAGGAACTATTGGTTTTACAGTTGACCAATTTTTTGAATTTATCTTGAAGATCGTAAAATTTCTCTAATCTAACTACAGACTTAGGGATCGAATTTACCATGTCCGATGAAGATTCAGGAGTTCTCGGATCTGGTATTACCGTGAAATCACGCAAATTGTCGTCGTGAGTGCATTTGTTGATCACCACGCCTTGAAAAGTTTCTTCCATATGCAGGAAGATGATGATCTTCTGATCGTCGTCAAAGACTCTCAAGTTCATTATGTTGTCAGGAATGGATGGTCTGAACAACAGTTCGACGGAGAATGCATCTGGGGACAAGCCTTCTGCAAGAAAGAGTTTGGAAGCTACATTAGCTAATAGATCAGCTTCAGAATTATTCAATCTAGGAATAGAATTTATATTGAAAGCAGAAAACTTATTCATTAAATTCCATACCTCGGATTGGTAGCTTTTAAGATACGGAGACAGACAGTGGATAGAATCTCTTACCTATCTAACCACGATTTCAGAATTGCCAAAGACAGTCAAGTTTTGAATGTTCATATCTAAAGCTTTTCTGAGGCCCTGCAGTAAAGCCTCATATTCTTCTTTGTTATTAGTACATTCAAATTCTAGCCTGCATGCAATCAGGGTTTTGTTACCTGCTGGATCGATAATGACGTAGCCTGCGCCAACTCCTTCTTTGGACTTTGACCCGTCAAAATAAAGAGACCAAATTTGATTTTTATCGGATGCATGAGATCATTGTGAAGAAACTGTTGGCTGTACATATGCTACAATCTCAGACTGTTGTTCTGGATTGGTGGTAGCTGAAGCCTCGGCCATGAAATTGTTGAAAAAGGTATCCATCCCTTGTACTTCGGGTGAATCGGCAAGAGGTGTAAATGGCTCATTGGGATCATTGAGATCTGTGACCGTGAACTTAAGGTATCGTTCACGACTTACCTTGATCTTGTTGGGATTGTTGTTCTCTGGAAGCCATAGGTGAGACCAATCTGTCGCGAAATAGCCATGTAGCTGCTCCAACCAGTCCCTGCTTAAAAACATACCATACACTTCTGGAATATCCACAAAAATAATATCAATTACTAGATGAACCTTGGGGTTAGACGATAATCTTATAAGCACATTCCTTAATTCGCCTACAACTTTAACACTAGTTCGATCAAGTTGGATGATTTTTAAAGTGGATGGTTCAACCGTTAATCTTCTGACATACAGACCATGGCATCACATTGGATGACGCTCCTGAGTCTACCATACAATTGTGCACGTTTCTATTAAAGATTTCGAAAGTTAACAAAAATGGAGGTACATTTCTACGAGTACTAAGTGTGGAAGCTTGTGGCCTTTTACTCGCAGTCTCTAAAGATAATTTATCCACATTATTTACATTATTTATAGGAAGGCTTCCTTTATCATGAGGATCAGGATTATTCTTAGTGGAAGTCTTATGGGGAACTTTTTTCTGTACAACCTTGTTTGAATTGCCATTTTTGCTATTCTCTGCGATGTTCTGTAACATTTTTTGTAGCATAAATGGAAACTTTAATAACTCATAAACAGAAATGTTAGCCCTTAACTTTTTAAGATCTTCAACTAATTCATAATCTAAGTTGGAGTTTACATGACTTTGTTTAGTCTCAGCTGGTTTAGATTGCTTTGGGGGCAAAGTCGTAGTGTTTTCGGAAGAAGGTTTGTTTGTTGTCTTACTCCTAGTATTGTAGGGATGTACTGTCTCGAAGTTAGCTTGAAAGATACTATCCGAGAAGTGTCCAGAAATGTTTGGAGAAGATTCTTCTTCTTGAACTGCCTCTTGTTCAACAACCTCCTCAGGAATATCAGGAGGCATCAAGTTATCTTGGGCTTCTAGAATTGTTTGAAGGGCGTATTGCAGACTTTCTAGATTAAGGCCTTTGGTATTTGGATTAGGTCGGTTTGTGGGAAAAGGCTTCCTGAACGGGGGTTTGTAAGGCCCTTTTCTTGAAGAAGCTTCTTCGGTCATCCTTTTTAAATCTATAACTTGATTTGACAGTTTTTGAATGACTTTACTTAAGTTTTATAAATCAGAGATTTTAGGTTGTGTTTTATTTTGAGCAGGTCTAGGGAGGATTTCGATCTTCTTTTTGGAAGATGAGCTAGTCTCTGTCTCATTGCTAGTAGTGTATTTTAAACTAAGTATGTCTTTTTCAATCTGG
>JASDQU010686885.1:7686-39597 GCA_032191745.1 Picea mariana | reverse complement strand
TTCAGGTTACACTTTTTTTAGTGTCGGAGGAATGGCCCAGGGTAAGGAATGGTCCAAACATTTCTTGAGGGCAGACTCATTCTCTCCAGGTTACACCTTGTTTAGTGTCGGAAGAATGGCCCAGGGTGGGAAATGGCCCAAGTTCAGAAATCAGAAATAATCCTTCTTCCTTGGTTGAGAAGAATGGGGCAGATATCCCATTATTGATATTCTGTGTTGAGGGTAGACATTCTTTCAAACCTCACAGATGTTAGTGAAAGATTGGCCCATATGATTATTGTTGATATTCTATACTGAGGGCAGACACTCTTTCAGATCTCACAGACGTGAGTGAAAGATTGGCCCAGATGATTCAGTTTTTATCATAACAATGTTTCTATGCAGATGAAGACTACTGTGGTGAGGACTATTGTGGTGAATATGTTTCACCATTCGCAACCATATGTTGTTGATCAAGTACTTGTGTGTTACTTAATGTGGTAGTTAACCACTAGATTGTAGTTATGTACTACTATGAATAGACACAGGTGTGTTCTATCCTTGTTCTAATTTCCTTGAAGACTATCAGTAGTTTATTGGAGACAATGATCATTTAGATGAATGATGAACATAGATTTTTCTAGACGGAAAATAGTTCAGAGCTTTTACTCCTCTTGTACCACTCTATAGTGAGAGTGACTTATCCAACATCATATCTAACTACTCAGATGAAGTATGGCTTCGAGAAATGATGCAGCTGATGATGATGGTGATGCTCATGATCTAGTCATGAAATAGTCTAGATGACTATATTGATGCTGCTGGGTAAATGGTGTGTTTTTTGCTCAAGTCCATTACCTGTAAATACCTCTCTAGCTAGGAGAGAGTGTTAATATTATGGTAGATGCGGGAGGTATTTACCCCCACGTGTGAACCTGGCGAGAATAGAAGACTCTGGGAAGCAAGATAAACCCTAATGAGTTGGCTAATAACCCTAGAAGCCTTGTCGGCTCAAGAAGATAATTTATATTAGGCTATTAGCCTCCAAGAGAAGAAGTCTTCCAGAATTAATAATAATATACTGAACAGACACATACCTAGAAGGAGAAGTCGGCCCCAACGAACTGGCAGGATTACTATAAATATAGGGCGCTAGTTCTCATTTGACAGCATCTCAGAATTGCAGTTTCCAAGTTGGTGTGCACTGCAGTTGCAGTTTGGTGCGCAGGTTTGGAGGAGAGTTGCAGGTGCAGCTGCAGCAGCAGCTAGTCTCAGTATTGGCTTGAATATCTCTTCGCTAGGGTTTGGAACATCTGATCAGTCTTTTGTGATGTGTTATCCTTGGGGATTGATGCGCTACTCTTTGTTTGTCTATCTAGCCTAGGGTTTGCTTCCGGAGGAATTCTCAGGTCAAGGTTAAGGTGCTCGGAGGGAGGCTTCAGCCTATGGTTGGGTGACGAAGGTATCGTCAATGGTAAAATGAGCACACCATCTTCTATATTATAACAATAACGACCAATACATAGGAAGATATTTATAAACACTCTCTTGTACACATGACAAACAAATATCGTTGAGTGCTTATGCAATTTGCAAATTGCTATGCTTAGTTCAAGCGAAATAGGTATACCTGGAATTGCAACAATCGATGTTGGAGAGTCAAGAGTAACACGAACATGTGAAGAAACTATCCATGTGCAACATAAACAATTGGAAAGGTATGTATAAAAAAATGTAAATTGTGCAACTGAGAAAGAAATATATGGAAATTGTTCTTCACATTGCTTGTTTTCTGTAATTGATATAAAAAAAATGCTCTCTTCATTTTTATCTTTTTTGGGAAGACTTTTTTTAATTTTTTCCAAAAGCTGGCTGGAAATTGAGCAAATTGCAGTTTATGTGGTTGAGATTACATAATCTCGAGTCATGGGCTTTTGAGGGCCTTGAATATATTTGTGCATTAAACAATGTTTGTAAAATTATGATTTCACCAACAATTGCTTTTAGTAGTTGCTGAAAAATAAAAAAAACCTAGAACTTTTACACTATGCATGCAGACACAATCTTAAAACTAACCCAAATTTTATAAAATAAAATTATTGTACGGAGAGGAGAAATTTAGTGTGACGAATAAAAATTATGTTGAAGAACAGTCATATCTGTTGAATTTTATGCACTGGTAAGAGAGAAACTTTGTGGGAGGAATATAAATTATGTTATCGGTTCATCAGTAAGAATAAGAATGTGGCCATAGAGTATTTGCTTTGTAGGTTGGGATGTATAACTTTTTCATTTAAAATACATCATTGCAGAATATTATGATAGGAATAAATGTGACAAGAACATGACGGGCTCACATCAAGGCCAGCCATCAAATTTCGTGCATACAGTTCGATTGATATGACTGTATATTCCTTCCACGAAATTTCTCTTCCCCAAGTTGTAGCCTGCTCTATAGTAGATTTGTACATAAGGCTGCAACAGGCTGCAACCATTACTTGTATAAAGTTTATTATATTAAAACCTTTTTGACAATGACACATGAAGTTGCATATTGTTAAGAGTACAAGAAATATGGACAACATGTCCTCTTGTCGCATCAGAACTTCGATAGACGGTTCAACTCATATAACTATAGAAGTGGACGGGCAGGGTTGGAATTTCAAATTGGCCCGTTTTAAAGAAAGAAGTGGACGGTTTCCTAAAATTTTTAATCGTATTTGATGGGCAATTCGCTCGTCAAATTCCATCCCTGGAACCCGAGTTGTAGCAGATGGTTCAACTCTATTTAAAAACTAAGTCTATTTTTTATTGTTGTGTGGAGGATCGATGCCACTAATGCTCACGGGTTGATGTGCTTCCGTAGGTCCGCATTTTGAATAGTTTTGTAGCACGAGTTGTAACAAGCTAGGTAATTTGTAGGATGGACGAGTCCTTATACATGGGATCCACACTTTCAACATTTGTGCTGATAATTCATGCCACTTATGGTATGGCATCGACACACTTGAGTGCCTTCACTTGTGCCATTGGTAGAGCTATGTCATCAACACTTCCACATAGGTGTATGACTCGAAGATTCGATGCTTATTCTATTTATAACTTGGTATATTTCCAAACCTTGTGCAGAGAACTGATACAACTCTTCTTCCCGCACTACCAGACTTCCACATCCCTTGACTTCCAATACTAACTATTTTTTTTTCCAGATTGTGCGAAATATTTTGTTGTTGTGATATTCTGATGTTGTTAACTGGGATATGCTCCACAAAGCAAATGCTTGTTCTATTTTTTGGTCCTTGTATGGGAATTCCACAATTTCAACCCTTGCACTAAGAATTCAAGCCACTTATGGTCTGGGATTAGTGCACTTCGGTGCCTCGACACTTGTGCAGTTGGTAGAGCTATGTCATCAACACTTCTACAAAGTTGTATGCGTCATAGAGCTGGTACTTGGACTATTTAACACTTGGTATACTTTCAAACCTTGTGTCGAGAACTGATACGACTCCTCTTTCCACTCTTTTACATCCCCTCACTTCCAATAGTTCCGCATGGGGTATTGTGATAAGCGTCGTAATTTGCAGGATAGCTCAATGATTTATGGCACATTGGTTTGCTTCGAATTACAAGGAAAGGGAAAGGATCTAGAAGCAATGTGAAGCAAATGTATTGTTTACCTGTCAGTTGGTTGATGATTTTTGTTTATGATTACCACTATTCGAAAGGTAGGTGATATATGTGGAAAAGACAATTTAGCAAATTAGCATTGTGCTCTTCACGTTGGTGCAATATCGAATATGCGATCTATTTATCTTTGGACAATTTCCTAGTCAAAAGTGTTTTTACTTGGATATTTTTTAGGTTGGCCGGAATCTTTTGTTATGGCCATATCAATGTTATTCACATAGGAATGTCTCCCACACAATCAACAATACGTCTATTCTCAATACATGTGCGGAGTATTCATACCACGTAGGCTTTCACACTTGGTTATTCCAACAACAATAGTTGGAAATGTTGAGATTATTCATGTAGTATATTTATTTTATCTAATGGCATGCCATATTAATTTATGTATTTGACAAACACGCGAAACAAGTTTCTTTGATTTTTTTTATATTCCCCGGGTCCATAGACATAGTTGAATCTAATACATAAAAAATCTGCTAATCTTGGCATTGGACATATGGATTGCTATGTGGTCCAAAAAAATCCATTCTTATTGTTTGATAGTTTGTGCTTGATGCATAATGCAGTTACTTTGTTTCATTCAAATTTGCATTGGACTTGGTGTAATGTTTAAGAAAACTAATCCTCGTTTCCTCAACTATATTACTGGAGCAAATGGTTGAATGACATATTTTTGGTGTGCATCATATATGCAAAAGAAAAATAGTTAATGCTTATTATTTTTCTTTTCGGGAGTGGGTTAAATTGGTCAAGAGCTATTTCATAAACTATATAGATAAAAAAAAGAATCAAAGTTAAACAGAACCAAAAAGTAAGCTACGTTGTTTTGAAATTGTATTTTTATTTTTATTCTTTTCCCTATTGCTCAGTGCTATAAATATAGCCTAAGCATCATCTGAATGACACAAATTAAAACATGGAAGATACAATGTCACCAAACCATACAATGTTGTGATATTTTGATGTTGTTCACTAGAATATGCTCTACAAAGTGAATGTTTGTTCTATTGTCAATCCTTGTACATGGATTACACAGTTTCAACCCTTATGTTGAGAATTCAAGACACTTATAGTCTGGCATTAGTGAAATTGGGTGTCTTGGCACTTGTGCAGTTGGAAGAGCTATGTCATCGACACTTCCACACAAGTGTATGTCCCATAGAGTCGGTAATTGGTCTATTTTCAAACCTTGTGCAGAGAAATTATACGTCTCCTCTTCCCACACCGCAACACTTCCACATCCCCTCACTTCCAATAGTTTTGCATGGGTTATTGTGACAAGCGTCGTAATTTTCAAGATAGCTTATTGATTTATGGCACATTGGTTTGTTTTGATTTAAGAGGAAAGGGTAGTGATCTAGAAGTAATGTGAAGACAATGTGTTTCTTATCTGTCAACTGGTTGATGGATTTTGTTTATGATTATACCTATTCAAAAGGCAGCTAATATATGTGGAAAATAACAATTTAGAAAATTTGCATTGTGCTCTTCGTGTTGGTGTAATGTCAGATCTGTGATCTATTTATCTTTGGACAATTTCCTAGTCAAAAGATTTTTTATGTGGTGATTTTTTAGGTTGTATGGAAGATTTTGTTGAGGCCATATAAATGTTGTTTGAATAGTTATGTCTCCTGCACAATCCATAGTGTGTCTATTTTCAATACATGTGTCGAGTATTCATACCACGTAGGCTTCCACACTCGCGCATTCTGACACCAATAGTTGGAGATGTTGAGAGTATTCATATAGTTTATTTTTTTTATCCAATGGTCTTCCATATTAATTTATTTATTTGATAAACATGTGCAACAAGTTTCTTTTCTTCTTTTTATATGCATCGGGTCCACGAACATAGTTGAATCTAGTACATAGAAAATATTCTAGTCTTGGCATCATACATATCGATTGCTATGTGGTCCAAAATAGTCCATTCTTATTATTTGATAGTGTATGCTTGATGCACAGTGAAATTACTTCATTTCAATGAAATTTACATTGGACTTGGTGTAAGGTTTAGAAAAACCAATCCTCTTTTTCACAGTTCTATTACTCGATCAAATGGTCGAATAAATATTTTTGGTGTCCATCGTATATGCAAAAGAAATTAGTTGATGCTCATTATTTTTCTTTTTCAGAGATAGGTTAAATTGGTTAAGAGCTATTTCAAAAACTATATAGACAAAAAAAGAATCAAAGTTAAACAAAAGCAAAAATAAGGTATGTTGTGTTGAAATTGTATTTTTTCCCCTATTTCTCAATGCTATAAGCATCATCTGAAGGACATAAACTAAAAGATGGAAGATACAATGTCATCATAGCATTCAATTTTGTGATAATTTGCTGCTATTCACTAGTATATGCTCTGCAAAGTGAATGCTTGTTCTATTTTAAATCCTTGTATGGGGATTCCACACTTTCAACCCTTGCATTGGGAATTCAAGAAACTTATGGTCTAGCATTGACACACTTGGTTGACTCGACACTTGGGAAGTTGGCAGAGCTATGTGATCAACACTTCCACACAAGTGTATGGCCTGCATAGGCAGTACTTGGTCTATTTATCACGTGGTCTATTTTCAAACCTTGTGCATAGAACTGATATGACTCCTCTTCCCGCACTTTTACATCCCCTCACTTCCAATAGTTCTGCATGGGGGATTGTGACAAGCGTCGTAATTTGTAGGATATCTCATTGATTTATTTTGCATTGGTTTGCTCTGATTTACAAGGAAATGGAAGGGATATATAAGAAATGTGAAGCAAATATGCTTCTTATCTGTGAGTTGGTTGATGGTTTTTGTTTACGATTACCCCTATTCTAAAGGTAGTTGATATATATGGAAAATAAAATTGAGCAAATTTGCATTGTGTTCTTCGTGTTGGTGCAATCTCAACTCTGTGATATATTTATATTTAGGCAATTTCCTAGTCAAAAGAGTTTTTACTTGGTGATTTTTTATGTTGGATGGAAGCTTCTTCTGTGGGAATATCAATGTTGTTCACACACGTATGTCTCTTGCACAGTAAAAAATTGGTCTATTTTTAATTCATGTGAGGAGTATTTATACCAAGTAGGATTTTTCACTCGCGCATTCCGATAGAAACAGTTGGAGATGTTGAGAGTATTCATCAGGTATCTTGCTTTTATCTAATGGTGTGACATATTAATTTATGTATTTGACAAACACGTGCAACAATTTTCTTGTCTTGTTTTTATATGCCCAGGTCCACGGACATACTTGAATCTAATATTACATAGAAAATCTGCTAATCTCTGCATCAAACATCTTGATTTCTATGTGGTCCAAAACAATCGATACTTATTGTTTGAGGTGTGTGCTTGATGCATAGTATAGTTACTTCATTTCATTCAAATTTGCACTGGACTTGGCGTAATGTTTAAGAAAACCAAACCTCTTTTTTTTCAGTTGTATTACTGGATCAAAAGGTTGAATGAAATATTTTTGGTGTGCACCCTATATGCGAATGAAAATTAGTTGTTTCTTGTTATTTTTCTTTTTTAGGGGTAGGTTAAGTTGGTCAAGAGCTATTTTATAAACTATATAGATTAAAAAAAGAATCAAAGCTAAATATAAACAAAAAGAATGTATGTTGTTTTAAAATTAATGTATGTTGTTTTGAAATTGTATTTTCCTTTTTATCTTTTTCCCCTATTGCTCAATGTTATAGACATAACTTAAGCATCATCTGAATAACATAAACTAAAACATGGAAGATACAATGTCATCAAAGCATTAAAAAAACTATTTTTCAGGGATGTATACAAAGGCTAAAAAGATCAATATAAATAAGCAATGGGTTGTTGTTTTCCACTTTCAATCTGAAATGCATTTAAGTCATAGTAAACATTGGTATATTGAGTTACATGGACATCGAAACACATATAGGAATATTTACATATTCACAAATTTTTATTTTGTTGTTGTTGAACCAAAGCATGTTTGCATATTCTTCTTAAATATTTAGAAAGTTTGTATTTCTGTGTTGAGTCAACAAATTGTGTTGGACATGAAAAACAACTGGTATAGCATAGATTTTGATCCTAGAGAAAATAAAATATCAACAATTTGGATTGTTTTTGCATCTCACTAACATCCATCTGCATTTTTTTTTCTTGTTCAATGTACAATACATGGAAACAATCAACAATGTTTAAAAAGAAAACAAGGTAAAAAGAGAAACATGGAACAAGAATTGGAAAGGTACATATTCTAATTTTATCTTTACACTATTCATTTTCTTTTCATTTGTTATTTTTTTTTTTTTTTTTTGCTAGTTTGTTCGTGACCCGCAGGACTAGCCTGTGGTTGAGAAACCGCGAATTAGGGACATCTAAGCTGTCAAAATCACCTGGGGATCACACCCGGCCTGAGCCACACTGACCCTTAACATAGATTTATTTTTTCCCCTCGTGGGTTTTGAACTGGTGAAATAACATCACAGAGTGCCTTAACAACACACTTTGTCACCGACTGTCCTACACCTCGGGGAATTCATTTGTTATTTGTTAATATTGTGTATTTATCTGATTTTAATATAAGGGTTTATTTGTTTGTTCATTGCATTTGGTGCACTAATTTCACATCAAAATGAAATAGATCAATTATGGGAGAGAAAGAAGTTACAGGCAATACAAGAGAAGAAACTCAAGAACAATGTTTGAAGAGGAGGTATGCCTGCAACAATTACGTAACAAACACCTTTTTTTTGGTAAATTATATACATTTGTGTCACTATATATTCATAGTGCATGGTAGTGTGTATAATCCAAAGTGCATATTGCACCCACAGTTATCCTATATGCGGTGGGTTGAAAATCTAGGGTTTGTCAAGATTTGATCTGCAAAACTCCAAGGCATCTGCATATTGGATGTTTAGTGGTGTAGTGAACAAGTTGTTACCCGAGACAATGTATTGAAGTAAAATTCTTGGACTTGCATTGATTGGTTGATAAACCATTGATGTAGTAATAAAAATAGAGCATTAAAATAGATATCCATTGAATTGAGAAAAGACACATTGGATTGCAAAAAGAAACAGACTTTGGATTATTTTCATTTGATACAAATGATACATACAAAGGCAGACTAGTACATTACATAGAACTGTGCTATGGACATTTCAGATAAATATGATTGTCCTATCGTTTGATGCTTATCTGTCAAATGGTAATAATATTTATGAACAAGATGATCTTATTTATTTATATCTGATAACCTTATCGCTTAACACAATGAGTGGTATAGAGAAGCAAGAAGAGAAATCGAGGAAAATGTTGACATCTAGTGTGCCATTGTTTATTTTCCCTCAGATTGTGTCTTGTTACAGAATTTTGACACTAACAGTTAGTGCTTAAAATGATTCTACTCTATTAGCTTGGTTATCCTCGACTCAAGTGGTGTTGCGACGTTATAAAAATGCTATCTTGAATTGTGAGAGTTTTGAATGTGACTAAGTTGGATACTTGCACATTGCTTGAGTAAGTGCAAACCATCTGTATGGGTTGTGTTTGTAGCCCAACACAATTTTTTGAACCAGTGTAGTTGTCCCAAAGCTGACAACTGGATCTAGTGTACATTTTTTTGGGCAGTCGATGTCTCTAGAGAAAAAAAGTGTAGATATACTTCATCTTGCAGTCTAGGAATCCAAGCACTGGCTAGCCCAAGTCTTATAGCTATAATTTTTCCTAGTTACTTAGGCACTTGCAAACAATTAGGGCTGATTAATCGCTCCAACAGACAGGGCCACCATCATTCTTGTATCTTGTTCATATTGGTTGATTATGAGGAAGATGGGGACAAATACAATCGATAGAGGGGGAAACCTGCAGAATGGACCTGTCGGGTTTAAGAAAGGGGTTGATACATGGAGGAATGCACAACAGATGTTGGCTCAAAGAGATAGAAAACTGTAGGAGCTTCAAAGCATAGTTCAAGCAACTATTTGGCGAGGCTGTGCATCTTTCTCATGAATTGTAGGTTGGGTCCCCTTCCCTACGCCTGCGTTCTCAATGTTAACCAACATGAGAATGAAACCGTGGAATTGCAAGTGGTCTGTATGAACCGTCGACTGTAATAAATCACATGTTTGCTAGAAGAAGACATGGATTCAAAGACTTTGCTGTCAAACTAGAATTCCTGGGATATATGGACTTGATGACTGTATGGTTGGTGGAACTGCTCAATTGATTGCTGATGGGAGTTCTATTTGCAGGGAAATGGAGATTAGCTCTGAGTACCGTGGACCTAGAAATTCGTATAAATAGCTGTGAAGACGACCGAAAATTGGTGTCTTGATGTTTCCATTTTCGTGTCAGTTCCATACGTTGGTGTTCATATACTGATGTGTTGCAGTTCAGATCTAGGTTCCTTTAATGTTGTATGTAACATAAATGATTCACCATACTCTAGATGGCCTTTGCACATTATGGTGTCATAACTATCGGCGCCCAATGTACGTATGTGATCTAGATGGATAAGATTGTTTGATGCTTCAATGCTGTGAAACAACGTGTAGCCCTTGGGTCACCTGTACGAGAGTGTTGTCGTGTCTAGTGTTGTATGTGTTGTACACAACTTTGCCTTGGTTGATATCTTCCAAATACATTGACCTACCAGATTGTCTTGTTTGCTTGTGTGGCCAGAGCAGGTCATGTCTTGTTGATGGATGTGCAATTATACATTTTGTGTGCATGGCTATCTGCTTCATGTGTTGAGATGGTGGTATGCTATGGTAATTCGTGGAATTCTTTGAGACTTCATAATGAATTCAACCTGTGCACGTTATAGTAGGTGAGTCGTTAACACTTCACTATCGTAATCTTTACAACTGTTATTTTTCTAATGTGTACCAGGTGAAATCGAGTTACTGGATGCATCAAAAAATTCTGGGGTGTTTGAGGAATTTGCTACCATATAACAAAGTGAAAGATCCTACCTCTAAAATCTTGTGTTGGGTGCCAGGTTACTGTTATTCTTTCTGTGTTTTCTTTTGAACCACTTAAATGTTTTCTGTCATGGTCCAATACTTTTACAATTCCATAAGATCATGCAATGGTTTTGGCATTGATTGCTCATTGTTGATGCATTTGAATTACAAGATCTGGTTCTAGGTATTGTGCAAATGCATATAAATATTATAGAAACAGTACAAGTTTGTTGCAATGGACATTGCTAAAGAGTCAATGTTCATCATGGAGTTTGTTACACTTCGCAAATATTTTGCATTTGTCCGCATTTTCACAATTTAATATTGTACATATAAGTAACAGTTTTGCGGTGCTATTTACTGTGTGGTGTGCAATGTGCTTTTGTGTGTTGCATAGTTGATATATATCTCGAAAAAAAAAAAGGTGAAGAAAAAACGAGGGGCATATGTCAATGTAAACATAATATAGAATATATTGTATGTGCTTAGCGTTCACATTTTCCATGTTGCAAGCAGGAGAAGTTGGACAAGCCAGGGAAGTATTAGTACAAGTTCTTCACACACATCCTCCTAGCAACAGAGTCATAGGTAAATTTCCATAAACTATTTTCCATATACACATTGCGATAGAGACCAATACATACGAAGATATTTATAAACACTCTCTTGTACACATGACAAACAAATATCGTCAGGTGCTTATGCAATTTGCAAATTGCTATGCTTAGTTCAAGCGAAATAGGTATACCTGGAATTGCAACAATTGATGTTGGAGAGTCAAGAGTAACAGGGACATGTGAAGCAACTATCCATGTGCAACAGAAGCAATTGGAAAGGTATGTATAAAAAAATGTAAATTGTGCAATTGGGAAAGAAATATATGGAAATTGTTCTTCACATTGCTTGTTTTCTGTAATTGATATACAATGATGCAGCGATGCAACTTAGAATTTTGTCTCAATAGAGGAGTTGAACAATCAAAGAATAGGAGAAGTATTCATTGAAGATGTGATAGTTATTCATAACACATATTTGGATAAAACCCAAAATATTGTGTGCTAAATGTCCATGCATACCTCATTGAAAGACATGAGAAAAAAACATGTTCTCTTAGTTTTTATCTTTTTTTGGGAAGGTTTTTTCTAGTTTTTCCCAAAAACTCGCTGGAAATTGAGAAAATTGTGCTTTAAAAAATGTTTTTCTATGGTTGAGATTATATGTTCTAGTGTCATGGGCTTTTGAGGGCCTTGAATTTGAATATATTTGTGCATTAAAAAATGTTTGTAAAATTATGATTTCACCAACAATTGCTTTTAGTAGTTGCTGGAAAATTAAAAAAAAACATAGAAAATTAAGACTATGCATGCAGACACAATCTTAGAACTAACCCAAATTCTATAAAATAAATTTATTTTATTTTTAAAATAATCCAAATTTTATAGAAACTTCATTAAAAAAAAAAATTAATTAAATATTTTTACAAAAATATTGCCAAATTTTTTTATTGGTATATACTACATATTACATATTGCCAAAATTTTTAATTGGAATATACGAAAATATTGCCAAGATTTTACAAAAAAATTGAATATTAAATTTAATAGTCCATATACTACATTTAATTGGTATTTTACCAAACACTGGTAAATGCTTTGTGGTTCGATATTTATTGATGACATATATGACAAACTTGCCATAGATGCACCTATGACGACATTTACACTTATTGTATGGGGACATTTACACTTGAGCCCTTTGAATCTTTGATCACTGGATGGACGACGACGAGAAATTTAGTTTGACAAATAAATTATGTTGGAGAACAGTCATATCTATTGAATTCTATACACTTGTACTATTCCTCAGTGCAATACGAGCCCTTCAAATCTTCGATCATTGGGAGGAGAAACTCCATGGATGGACGCGCAGAGAAATTTAGTGGGACGAATTTAGTAGTAAGAATAAGAATGTGGTTATAGAGTATTTTAAATGCTTTGTAGATTGGGATGTATAACTTTTGCATTTAAAATACATCATTGCAGAATATTATATTCTCTGTAATCAGATGCTTATGGATGACCAAATTTTATGATCGGAAAAAATTTGACAAGAACATAATTGGCCCTTATCATATCAAGGCCAACCATCAAATGTTTGGGCCATGTGGCACCATATCATTGGTCCTCCTACATGCCACATGTCTCCACCGATAGGTACAACTCATATGCCAGTCATCTGCCATGTGTTAGTAGGACCACCTGCCATGTGCCACAACCATACGTCATCACTTGCCATGTGTCAGTATGACCACCTGCCACATGTTAGTACGGTCAGATGCCATGCCAACAATATGACCCTGCCACATCAGCAATACGAACCTGCCACGTCAGCACTGTACGAATTGTACAATCAACAAAATGTTGTCAGTTTGGAAAAGAGGACAACATGTGATATCTCTCTCATACGACGTATGTTTGAACCCGTTCAAGTTTCATTGGGATCGTGAGCACTTTGATTTTTGAGCATATTTTGATCCCCTGGATCACTCCTCCCCATTGGGAAGCTTTTGGACCTCCAAAAGACTACTTTCAGTCTATTTGAAGATGAGGGTATAGTTCCCTCACCTTTCCAACCTCAATCCATTTGGCCTTGCTTGGATTTGTTCCTTTAAGACCAACTTGAAGGTATTCCACATTCCCTCGTTTTGAAGTTCTCATTCTCCTGTCAAGGATTCTATCTTCATGCAGTTCTGAAAGATATTCTGGTAAGAAATCATCTATAGAAGGAATCTGAACATGCTCTTCTTGAACATCAATCAAAGGAGGCTCATACAATCTCAAATTCTCAACATTGACAACTGCATGCATTTGCATATAAGGAGGCAAATCCAAACGGAAGGCATTGTTACCAATCTTTTCAAGAATCTTGAAAGGTCCATATCTAATTGGTTTTAGTTTTTTATCTTCTCCTTTAAGCCTCTTTTTGCTAATGTAAAGCCAAACTTCATCTCCAACTTGGAAACTGTGATCAACACGATGCTTGTCATGTCTTGTCTTATACTTGGCTTGGCTCTTTTCCAACTGTTCTTGTACCATTTGATGCACCAACTAAATTCCTTTCCTTATCAATGTCATATTGACCATCAATAGCAATGTCTTTCCTAAAGATAAATTCTAAAGGAGATTTTGGAAAATAATCAAAACATGCCTCAAATGGAGATGTTTGAGTCGAAGAGTACTTAGCCCCATTGTAAGCATGTTGAATGTAGTGTAAGTGCTCATCCCAAATCTTAGGATGCTTGCTGCAATAACCACGAAGAAGATGCACTATTATTCTATTAACCACTTATGTTTGACCATCAGTTTGTGTATGAAAAGTTGTTCTCTTTTTCATCTTAGTGTCCATGAGTGCCCATAATCTTGACCAAAAGTTCTCAATAAATTGAGAATCGCGATAAGAAATAATGGATCTAGGCAACCCAAAATGTACTCAAACATGTTGAAAGAACATTTGTGTCATTTGCTCAGTAGTAACTTGCTTCTTACAAGGCATCAAAATAGACATTTTGATGAAACGGTCAACCAAAACATAAAGATAATCATGATTCTTTTTAGACATAGGTAGACCTCCTACAAAGTCCATGGAAATTTTTTCCCAAGGACGAGAAGGAACCGAAAGTGGAGTATACAAACCCAACTTTCTATTGCCAGGTTTACTTGTAGCACATAACATCCTCCTACATATCTTGAAACACTTTCATTCATTTTAGGCCAATAGCAATACCTTTACAAATTAGCCATTGTCTTGCCTACACCAAAGTGACCAACAATAAGAGAAGAATGAACTTCAATTATGATGTTGACTCTTTCACCCTATGGAATACATAGCTTTCCAAGATGATACAAAATCTTATCATGCACATGGTAATCCAATTCCTCAACTTGCTTAGAATGACACAAAGTTGCATAAACCTCTTTAAAATCAACATCTAAAGCATATTGTTCAATGATGCAGGAGCATCGCCAGCAAAGCAAGCGCAAAGCGGAAGGACAGTTGGATATGCACCAATGCGCGTTTTGAGGACGTTTTGAATTTGAAAAGATAAAACATTAATGTAATATCTGGGAAGATATTTTTGCTTTAATGATTTGGAGATTGTAACGCAGATCTTGAGCGGTTGATCTCATATGTTTGTTGGAGGCAATTAATGTAATAAATGTAAAGTAGTTGTAGACTTTAATTCGATTAGATATTTAGAGCTATAGGAGGGAAAACTCTAGAAATATCCCTCGTATGTATTGTATTGTAAGATGATTCTCGTTGTAAGAGATGTAGAGAAAGAGAATAGGAGAATAGGGAGAACACATATTGTAGAAGTTGTATAAGCAGATAGTTATTGCTATGGAACCCATGTACATGAGAACTTGAATTAATATTTGAAAGCTTTGATTCAATTTCATGGTGTATTGATGGTTATTGTTTGCATCTATTGAATGGTATGTTTACAGTTTGCTTATATGCTTTGTTATGCATTTGTTTCAATGCTTATGTGTGTGATTTCATGTTGAATGTATGAAGTCCGTGAGAGGGAGAGTATGAGTTTCAACTGTTTCTCGTCCTGAGAAATTCCTGCAAGGAGTGCAGTGAAGGTCCGCAAAGAGTGTGTTGACAAGACTTTGAGTTTTACCTCAGAAAATCTCAGGAGAGACACTGTTGTTCTCATACCAGTAGAAGTGTGAGTATAGCACAAAGCCGTGCAAGGAGTGCATAGGCAGGTTGAAGTCTTATACTTTTCCAACCCAAGCGAGTGGTTGAAGGATTTATGTTGCAGGGAGTGCGCAGAAGAGGAAGATGTCAGATAATCAGTGATTATCATGAAGGCTGCAAGGAGTGCATGTAGGATTCCCTAGAACCCTTGAGTTTGTAGCCAAAACCAAGCTCAAGAAGGATAGAGACTTTGAAGGTTTCAAAGGAAGGACGAGGTTCACAGTTGCTTCATAGAAAACCAAACTCAGGAGGAAAGATATCGAATTATTTGGTGAAAAGTCTTTGAGAACCCAAACGAATGGTTGAAACTCTTGGAGGGAGAATTACCGATTTTTCGTGGACCGTTGGATCTTGCAGATTAGCGAAAGGGTTAAGGAGAGAGTCCTTAAGCATTCAGAAGCTCAGGAGGGAGAATAGTCGTTAAATCTGGATCAATGAGAGTCATTGATCTAGTGCTTTGAATTTCAACATTTCGAAATTCAGGAGTGTGGAGAAAGTTGTGACGTGAAGTCAAGAGTCGTAAAATCCTGATTTGACAAATCTCGATGGGATCTGGGCCATCAGATCGTAGAAGGATCTGGATCGTCAATCCACAACAAATAAGTCACGAGTTCGGACTTTGGGGAAAAGGAGGAGCATTGTATCGTGAACTCCCAAGTCGCGAAATCCCGATGCGCTCGAAGGTGGACCCTAGGACGTGACTGAGGTCACATGGTTGAGGCATAAGGGAGGAGCTGAGGACTCGTTAGCCCATTTTGGGGTTTCGGGGATTGAAGGAGTCAGAGGGACTCGCATCGTAAATCGTGAAGTCGCGAAACCTGAAACACTCTTTCGGGAAAAGGTTTTGGTCACATCGGTTGGTCACGCAGAGGGAGGTTCACACCATGTGCTTGTTTGCACAAACGTAATTTCTACGAAAGACCTGTGGTTATATGTGTCGAGGATTCCAACTGGGAATTAGAGAATCATTTCGAATCAAGGGGATAGAATGATCCAAGACCAGGAGGTCACGCGAAGCCTGCTGAGGTAGGGGTGTTGCGTCAGGTGGTATCAAAGCTTACAATAATTATTTTCTGTAAGCAAGGGAGACAGAAGGCAAGTTGTGATTTGAATTTTGTGTGGAAAAAAATTAAACAATGTTGCTCAGAAGACGTCAAGATAGATCGATGCCTGATCTAGCCGTGGAGAGGGAAACGTGAGAACTTCATGCTCGATTGGATGTTATGGAGACAACACATAGAAAAACAATTGATACCAGAGATGTCAATGATTTCGAAAATGAAAATGAAGCCAGACCTGAAGAAGAAGAAGTTGTAGCCGAAGATGTTGTAGAGGAATTTTCTATTCAAAGATGTTGCAAGAATAGGGGCTAGAGAAAAAATGGACATCCCGATGTATGAAGGCAAATTGGACATTCAGGAGATGCTAGATTGGTTTAGAGCTCTAGATAAGTACTTCGATTATGAAGATATCGAAGAAGATAAGAAAGTTAAAAATGCTATCACTAGACTGAAAGGGAATGCAACACTTTGGTGGGATGAGTTGTAGGATGACAGACGTTGCAAAGCAAAACAACGAATCAAAATATGGGATAGGCTGGTCGCAAATATGAAAGCCAGGTTTATACCCATGGTTATAAAATCAATCTATTTTGAAGAATGCAGAATTTGAGACAGAAGGGGATGACAATGAAGGAATACACTAAGGAGTTTTACAGACTCAACATCAGATCTGGTCATCACGAGAGTGATGATGAAAAGTTCGCCAGATACATGAATGGCTTGAGATATGAAATTCAAGATGAGATAAACATGGTAACAATAAAAAATGTGGAAGATTCTTATCAAATTGCTTCAAAGGCTGAAGTAAATTTGGCTCGAAAGCAAGGTCAAAGGGGTAGTGGTAGAAGTTAGAGAAGAGGAAAAGAAATTGCCTAGGACAGAGTACAGAAGCCCAAGGATGAAGAAAATAAACCTCATAACCACCCAGAAAGGAGAGGAATTTCACAAGGAAGACAATATGCTGATAAGAACACTTCTCCTCGAGAAAGAGGAAGAGGAAGAGGCAGAGGAGGTGAAATAAATTGTTTTGTCTGTGGAAAGATTGGACACAAATATTTTGAATGTCTTGATAGAAAAATAGATGGAGGAGGCGAAGCTCACAATTCAGAAGCATAAAGGAGAAATGTTGAGGCAAAAGATGCAGAAGGTCGAAGATCCTTAATGATGAGGAAAATTCTTTTGAAGCCAAAGAAGGAGATAGAGAATCCAGTCCAGAGAAACAGTTTGTTTAGAACGTCTTTCAAGACCAAGGATAGGGTATGTAAGGTGATAGTGGACAATGGAAGTACAGATAATCTAGTATCCATAGAAATGGTGGAGAAGATGGAATTAGAGACAGTTGCACATCCGAGGCCATACAAGGTTTCATGGTTGCAAAAAGGACACCAGGTAACAACCACTAAACAATGTTTAGTTGAATTTAAGATAGGGGGATATAGAGATGAGATCTTATGTGATGTTATTCCCATGCATGTCTGTCATCTTTTGTTGGGGATACTATGGCAATATGACAAAAATGTTGTTCATGATGGGAGAAAGAACACGTACACCTTGGAGAAGAATGGTAGGACGCATATGTTCCTTACGATTGAAGACAAGAAGTTGAAAGAAGAAACAAGCAATACTATACTTCTCATGAGTGGGAAGGAACTTCTGGATGAAGTCAGAAAAGAAGAAGACATGTTGTTTGTTGTGGTGAGGAAACCTAGAGTCATCTTGACCAATACTTCGATAGATGATCTACCGGAGGAAATTCAAGAAATGCTTGAGAATTTCGCTGATATAGTGGTGGATGATTTACCTTGTTCATTTCCTCCCATCAGGAGTATAAGCCATCACATTGACCTTATACTAGGAGCAAGTTTACCAAACAAAGCAGCGCACATATTGACGCCACGGGAGAATGAAGAGGTCAAGAAGCAAGTCCAGGGTTTGATGAACAAAGTGTTGATTAGAGAAATCTTGAGTCCATGCGTTGTACCAACAATTTTAAGTCCAAAGAAGGATGGTGGATGGAGAATGTGTACATACTCGAGGGATATAAACAAAATCACCATCATGTATAAATTTCCTTTACCGAGGATGGATGACTTGATGGATTGCTTGAGTGGAGCATTTTTTTTTTCAAAAATTGATTTGAAAAGCGGATATCATCAGATTAGAATGAGGGAAGGTGATGAATGGAAGACAACATTCAAGATGAATGAAGGGCTGTATGAATGGCTTTTCATGCCGTTTGGTTTGACAAATGTGCTAAGTACTTTTATGATATTAATGAACGAAGTGTTAAAGGATTTCATTGGAAAGTTTGTAATTGTGTATCTTGATGATATATTGATCTTCAGTAAGACTGAGGAGGAACATTTCAGACACCTAACTCTAGTGATCAGGAGGTTGCAACAAGAGAAATTTCTGATAAATTTGAGGAAGTCATCTTTCATGAAGAAAGAGCTCATTTATTTGGGTTTTGTGATCTCTTCGAATGAGTTGAAGATGGAACCTGAGAAGGTAAAAGCGATCAAAGAATGTTCGTCTCCAAGGAATATCTTTGAAGTCAGAAGATTCCATGGAATAGCTAGTTTTTACAAGAAGTTCATCATAAATTTTAGTGGAATTTCTGCGCCAATGATGGACACAGTCAAGAAAAGACATAAATATTTTAATTGGACAAAGGAAGCAGATAAAAGTTTCAAGTTGTTGAAGGAGACGATAACTGGACAACCAGTTCTAGTTCTACCAAATTTTAGTCAAACATTTCAAGTAAGATGTGACACAAGTGGATTTATGATTGGAGTAATCTTAAGTCAAGACAATATCCCAGTTGCATACTTTAGTGAGAAACTGAATTATGCCAAGATGAAATATTCCACGTATGACAAGGAGTTTTATGCAATCATACAGGTGTTGAAGAAATGGAGGCACTACTTGGTTCCGAAAGAGTTTGTTTTGTACAGCAACAACCATGCTTTACAATTTGTAACCAGACAGGAGAAATTGAACCAGAAACATGCGAAATGGGTTGAATTTATGCAGAACTTTACTTTTGTTATAAAGCACATTTCTAGAACTGCTAACAAGGTTGTTGATGCATTCAACATGAAATGTTTGATTCTGCAAGAGTTTCACGTGAAGACCTTAGATTTTGATAGCCTTAAGGACATTTACAGAGATGATTCAGATTTTAAGAACGCTTATGAAGCATGTGAGAATCCTATTCTGAGAGACATAAGCCAATGGATTGAATATTTAATTCAGAATGGGTTATTATTCAAAGGAAATCAGTTGTGTATTCCGAAGATTTCTATGAGAGCGAATTTTCTAAAGGAAAAACATAGTGGAGGATTGGTTGGACACTTCGACCATGATAAGACATTCGCGCAACTGAACGATTTATATTATTGGCCAGGGATGAGGACAGATGCCTAGAAATTTGTCAACAAATGTAGAATTCGCCAGCACACAAAGGGGAAAAGACAGAGTACAGGATTGTATCAACCATTTCCAGTACCAGTGATGTCGTGGGACACGGTAAGCATGGATTTTGTGTTAGGAATGCCAAGGACACAAAGAGGTTGTTATTCCATATTTGTGGTAGTCGACAGATTCTAAAAAATGGAACATTTTATTCCATTTCCAAAAACCCATGATGCAACACACATTGCAAACCTATTTTTCAAAGAAGTTGTTCGACTTCATGTCTTACCCAAGAGTATTGCTTCAGATCGAGATACCAAATTTGTTGGTCAACATATCACCCTTAGATGGATGGACAGACTGAGGTAGTAAATCAAAGTTTAGAAGACTTATTGAGGAGTTTAGTAGTTGAACATCACAGTCAGTGGGATCAGATTCTGCCGCAACTGAAATTTGCTTATAATGACTCACCTAATTGGAGCACAGGATAGAGCCCATTCCAGATAATGTATGGAATGAATCCAAGAGGCGTATCTAAGTTGAGGGACTTAGAGAAAAGTGAATTTAGAAGTGCTGGAGCGGAAGATTTTGCAACGGAAATGCAAGAGCTCCATAATAAGATTAAAGAGCGGTTGCAGAATTCCAACTAGGAATATAAGCGCATAGAATATCAACATAGAAGAGAGATTCAATTTGAAGTGGGAGATTTAGTATTATCACACCTTAGAAAGGAAAGATTCCCAATATGAACATATAATAAACTGGAAATGAAAAAGATAGAACCGTGTAAAATTCTAAGAAAATTTGAGGCAAATGCTTATGAGATAAAATTGCCAGATGATGTGGGCATATCACCCATATTCAACATAGCAGATCTGTATCCTTACAAAGTAGATGAAGTAGATGGGGAAGAGAATCAATAGGAAGTTCAGTGGGTAAAACAGATGCCTGTAGCTGAAAATCCGTAGATGGAAAAGGTCATTGATCAGAGAGTTAGCAAGAAGACCCAGAGAAAGACCTATTTTGAATCTCTAATAAAATGGAAGGGACACCTGATTGAAGATGTCAGTTGGGAAAGAAAAGCGAAGATTCAAAAGCATGGACAGATGGTGCAAGAGCTCATGAATAGGAGTTCATGAATTTTTCAGCCAGAGGAGTATGATTCAGGAGCATTGCCAGCAAAGTAAGCGCAAAGTGGAAGGACAGTTGGATATGCACTAGCGCGTGTTTTGAGGACGTTTTAAATTTGAAAAGATAAAACATTAATGTAATATCTAGGAAGATATTTTTTCTTTTATGGTTTGGATATTGTAACGTAGATCTTGAGTGGTTCTCTCATCTGTTTGTTGGAGGCAATTAATGTAATAAATGTAAAGTAGTTGTAGACTTTAATTCGATTAGATAGTTAGAGTTGTAGGAGGGAAAACTCTAGAAATCTCCCTCATATGTATTGTATTGTAAGATGATTCTCATTGTAAGAGTTGTAGAGAAAGAGAATAGGAGAATAGGGAAGAATAGAGATTGTAGAAGTTGTATAAGCAGATAGTTGTTGCTATGGAACCCATGTACAGGAGCACTTGAATTAATATATGAAAGCTTTGATTCAATTTCATGGTATATTGATGGTTATTGTTTGCATATATTGAATGGTATGTTTACAGTTTTCTTATATGCTCTGTTATGCATTTGTTTAAATGCTTATGTGTGTGATTTCATGTTGAATGTATGAATTCCGTGAGAGGGAGAGTATGAGTTTCAATTGTTTCTCGTCCTGAGAAATTCCTGCAAGGAGTACAGTGAAGGTCTACAAAGAGTGTGTTGACAAGACTCTAAGTTTTACCTCAGAAAATTTCAGTAGAGATATTGTTGTTCTCATACCAGTAGAAGTGCGAGTATAGCACCGAGTCGTGCAAGGAGTGCATAGGCAGGTTGAAGTCTTATACTTTTCCAACCCAAGCGAGTGGTTGAAGGATTTCTGTTGGAGGGAGTGCGTAGAAAAGGAAGACGTAAGATAATTAGTGATTATCGTGAAGGTCGCAAGAAGTGTGTGCAGGATTCCCTAGAACCCTTGAGTTTGCAGCTAGAACCAAGCTCAAGAGGGATAAAGACTTTGAAGAGTTCAAAAGAAGGACGGGATTCACAGTTGCTTCGCAGAAAACCAAGCTCAGGAGGAAAGATGCCGAATTATTTGGTGAAAAGTCTTTGAGAACCCAAACGAACGGTTGAAACTCTCAGAGGGAGAATTACCAATTTTCCGTGGACCATTGGATCTCGCGGATCAGTAGAAGGGTTAAGGAGAGAGTCCTTAATCATTCAGAATCTCAAGAGGGAGAATAGCCATCAAATCTAGATCAACGAGATTCATTGATCTAGTTCTTTGAATTTCGACATTTCGGAATTCAGGAGTGTGGAGAAAGTTGTGACGTGAAGTCAAGAGTCGCAAAATCTCGATTCGCAAAATCCCGACAGGATCTGGGCTATCAGATCATAGAAGGATTTGGATTGTTGATGCGTAGCAAAGAAGTCGCGAGTTCGGACTTCGGGGAAAAGGAGGAGCATTGTATCGTGAACTCTCGAGTCGTGAAATCCCGACACGCTCGGAGGTTGAACCCAGGACGTGAATGAGGTCATATGGTTGAGGCATAAGGGAGGAGTTAAGGGCATGTTATCCCATTTTTTGGGTTTCGGGGATTGAAGGAGTTAGAGGGACTCGCATCAGAAATTGCGAAGTCACGAAACCCGAAACACTCTTTTAGGAAAAGGTTTTGGTCACATTCGTTGATCATGCGGAGGGACGTTCATGCCATGTGCTTGTTCTCACAAGCGTAACTTCTAAGAAGGACATGTGGTTATATGTGTCGAGGATTCCAGCTGGGAATCAGAGAGTCATTTCGACTCAACGGGATAGAACGATCCAAGAATGAGAGGTCACGTAGAGCCTGTTGAGGTAGGGGTGTTGCGTCATTCAACATAGCTCTCATCAATGGTATAATTATGCTTAAGAATAATGGAAGAAATAACAATAGACCTAGAAAGTGTATCAACAACTTTGTTATAAATTCATTTCTTATACCTTATAACCAAGTGGAATTGTTGTAGAAAACCCATCCATCTGAAGTGTCTTGTTTGATGTAGCTTTGTTTGTGATTGTAAGTATTGCAATGGTTGATGATCTGTGTGAATGATAGTTTCTTTTCCCAACAAATAATGTTTCCATTTTTTCACACTTTGCACCAATGCGTACAACTCCTTATCATAAGTAGGATAGTTAATCAAAGCACCATTAAAAGTTTCAGAATGAAAACAAATGGGCTTACCATGTTGTAACAAGACTGCTCCCATTGCATAATTGCTTGCATCTATTTGGATCTCAAATGGTTGTCTCAAATTTAGGAGTGCAAGAACTCGAGCTGAACTAATATTCTCCTTCAATGCATCAAAATATTTTTGTTTCTTTCCTCCCCATTGAAAAACTTGCTTGATGCTTGTCATTGCATGTAATGGAGCTACAATTGAAGAGAAGTTAGCAATAAACTTTCTCCAATATTGGGCTGCTCCCAAAAATCTTCTTACCTCTGTCACATTGTTTGGCTTGGGCCAATCCAAAATGACTTTGACCTTGGAAGGATCAATTTTCAGTTCTCCTCCTCCAACAAGATGTCCCAAGTAAACAAGTGAGGTCTTTCCAAACTCACATTTAGACATCTTCAAAAACAATTTTTCTTTCTTTAAGACATCCAAAACTTGATTTACATGCATAACATGTTCTTCATGAGATTTGATAAATATAAAAATTTCATCCAAGTAGACAATCACACAATCATCAAGAAAAGGCCTTAAAACATCATTCATGACTCCCATGAATGTAGCAGGAGCATTACAAAGACCAAATGACATTACCATCCACTCAAACAAACCTTGTTTTGTTTTGAAAATTGTCTTCCAAGTGTCTCCTTCAACAATCCGAATATGATGATATCCACTTCTCAAATCCAATTTAGTAAAATACTTAGCATCTTTCAATTGATCAAGAAAATAATCAATTCTAGGAAGAGGATAACGATTCTTTACTGTAATCTTGTTCAAGGCCATGAAATGTACACACATGCGCCATGTACCATCTTTCTTTGGCACTAAAACAATTGGTGATTCACATGGCGATGTGCTTGGCATGATGACCCCTTTGTCAAGCAACTCTTGGATTTTTTTTTTAATTTCATCATTCTCCATGACTGACATCCTGTACATACCAATGTTTGGAATAGGACAATCTTGTTGCAATTGTATCTCATGTTGGATAGCCCTTTTTGGAGGCAATCCTTTTGGTTCTTGAAGAATCTCATCATATTGGTTAACAAACTTATATAAATCAGATTTCAACTTTGTATCACAACCTTAGAAATCTTGTTTTTCAACATTGTCTTTGGGTTTGATCATCAAGAGGACAAAATTATTACTAGCATTGACTAATCTCTTAATTTGTCCAACATTTACAAGTGACAAATTCAACTTCTTTGTATGTTCTCTAACAATGCACTCAACTTCATTTTTAAACAAATGATACTTATTCTAATGAATATGAAAGATGGTTCTCCTATAATATAAGTATGGGCTTTCCAACACAATACCACAAATATCCAATGGAATAAAATCAAGCTCTACCTCATCTATAAAGTTTGCAGTGATGACAAATCTAATTTTGCACCTTCTTGTCACATGCAATTTGGCATTGTCACATATCCATCCTAGAGGGTATGGTTTGGGATCTGGAGTAGTTTCCAATTTTAGTTTCTTGACAGTGTCTTCAGATATGAGGTTTTCTTGAGATCCAGTATCAAAAAAAGTATCTATCTTGGTATGCTTTGAAATAACCCTTATGTGGAAAAGCTCTATTTTTTTTTTCATGTTGAGTTTCATTGAGGCTACCACTAATTGAAGAACTAGTACTTGCAATAGAATCCTTACCTTGAAAACCCATGGATGCAATCTTTGTTTCATCACTTGAATCATAACCTAAATCATGTTGTATGGTTGCAGTAGTCTTTGGTTTCCCCTTATGGATGAAATTTTTGGGTCTCTTTTCAGGATGAAGTTTCCAACAATGTCTTCATCATGGCCATATTCTGAACAATGTTTACATGAGGGTTTCTCTCCCTCTTTCTTGACTGAAGCATTCTTTCTTCCATTTCCCTTGAACAGGTTCTTTCCTTTGTCTCCATGAACAAAAGGTTTATTTCTGCCCTCTTGAGGTTTATTCCTCCCTCTTGCTTCCAAATGAGTTTCCTATACACAAACTTCATCTAGAATTGTAGGGTTAAACATAAGTATTGTGTGCCTAAAGTAGCTATGCAATCCTCCAATATATTTGAGTAAAGTTTATTGAGAAGATAAATCTATACCCAAAATCAAAGCTCTTCTTCTGAATTCTTGAGTGTAGTTTTGAACACTTTTCCCTTTAGCTTTTATAAAGTTTTTCCAATCCATAATAGCTCTTTGCATGTATGGTAATGGAAAAAAAATTATTTTAAGTTCAACAATAAAATCATTCCAAGAGGATACAACTCTTCCATGTTTCATCATGTCCTCTTGAGTTTTGGCTTCCCACCAAATGAGTGTTTCACTTTCCAATCTAAGAGAAGCAAGCTGAATCTCAGATTCATCATCTTTGATCCTTTGTATCCTACAATACACTTCAATCTGATGAATCCATTTATCTAATTTCTTGGCATTTACCTCTCCATTGTACATAGGCAATTCAAACCTAATATCAAGCTTAAGCAAAGGATTTTGTAGAGAAATTTTACCATGTTCCTTTAGAGAATTTGGAGGTGGTTGTGAAATGGTAGAAGAGGTGGAAGATGGACGTGAAGGAGGTGGAGTATCACCTTTCCCTCCATTTCTTGTTGGAGTTTTATCACCACTATCTCCATTACCCTTTGGAGGGTTTGAGCTTTCACCTTTCAATCTTGCATTCCTTTCTTCAAATAAAACTTTCACCATCTCTATCGTATCATAAAAATATTTTCTGAAAGTTTCATTTTCTGAAGTAGGAGTTTCATGACTCTCCTCATGAGCCATACATGGTGAATATCTCTTTGAAGCTTGAGGTGATTGTGTAGTTCTCCTTCTTGACAGTTGAGAACTTGGCTCTACAAGTTGACCTTCTCCTCTTGTGAGATTCAACCTTGTAAGCATCAGAAAACAAACACTTGCAAACAATCAAACCTTCAAAAACCTATGCTCTGATACCAACTTGATCTGAAAATGAAAAAGGCTTGAATCTCTTTAAAATTGCAAGTGTAAATTGTATGTTCTTGGGTAATAGGATCAAGTTACAAACACATAAAACTTAATGAGTTTTTACTTAATCATGAGCAACATAAACAGTCATAAACAACCATCAAGTAAACACATTAACGCAACAAAATGATAATGGAGTTCACCCCTCTCTTGAGATACATCTCATGGTCCATCTTCCAATGGATCATTTTCATTAATGATCAAAGTGTCAAAATCAGTTCTTTGCAATGCTCAAAATGAGAAATGGATGGCTTCAATGGCTCCACAACATCCAAAAACCCCTAGTCGGCCTCTTCCTACACCTGGGTTGGCCAAAAACTAAGTTGGAATCACTCCCCGGAAGTTTCTCCCAATTCTTTGTTGTCTTTGCTTGCCAAAACGCACCCAGAATGATTGAACCTGGCTTCTGGGCATTTCTCGTGCCTAAACAACACTCATGCGCATCCCACACATTTAGGAATTATTTCAAATAGTTAGCACGATTAGCACCCCCAAGGGCAGAGGTTGTGGTCACGTGGCCCCCATGTGGCCGGGCACGGACCTATCTTCTCGTTCCTCTGATGGAAACCGTTGAAATTTCCCACCTTTTTGTGGTCACATGGAAATTCGGAACCAAAGGATAGCTAGCAACCCGAGCTAATCATTTACCCCGTGCCCTGGTTCCATGCTATGACATGTGCTGTTGGATGAAGCCCACGTTGAGTGTTTGTTGGCGTAGTATGGTAAGTCATATGTAGCGGTAAGACTAAGGGTTGGGGCTTATCCCCGACCCTTTTGGAACCCATATGAAACTTAACGCAAACTTATTTACCATGTTTAACCATAGTGGTAAGAACCATTGTGTGGGTGGGCTAGTAGCCTGGCCCCTGCCAAGTCTTGCCACATATCCCCGAAGGTCGCAGGTTCGACCCCCAGCGAACACAACCAAACATTTATGCAATTGAGGGGGTTCCACGTAGCAGCCCATGTCTGGGCCAAGTGGCAGCATAACATTGGTCCACTTGCATGCCACATGTCACCACTTGATAGGTACAACTCATATGACAGTCACCTTCCATGTCACCCTCTGCCATGTCATCACCTACAACGTGTCAATATGACCACCTACCACGTGTTTGTATGGTCAATTACCACGCCAACAGTATGGCCCTGTCATGTCAACAATATGGACCTACCACGTCAACACTGTATGGACTGTACAGACTATACAGTCAACAAAATTTTGCTTGTTTTGAAAAGCGGACAGAGTGCGATATCTCTCTCATACAACATTTGTTTGAACCGGCTCAAGTTGCGTTGGGATCATGAGGATGAGGCCTATGCACGAGTATGTTTTGAAGCACTTTCGAGCACTTTGATAATTGAGCATATTTTGATCCTCTGGATCACTAGGACCCTTTAGTATTTCCTTATTCAGTTGTAATCATACTATGTCTCTCAATCTAAATGTTCTATCTGTTATATGATGGTCATGCCTAGCCTTGTACTTTTCTTATGACTTCTTGATCGTCTCATGTACTTGCAAATGGATCTACTTGATCTTATCAACAAATTGTTTTCCTTTTAATGCATCTCGCGTGAGGTCCTCCCTCACTCCTGTTTCTTGTCCATAGACAACATCTAAGGGTGAAGGTGGAAAATATCCAAAGCTAGTTTCAAAAGGTGACTTACCAGTAAAAGTGTAGATTTCTCTATTATAAGAGTGTTGTATATAGACCATATTTTCATCCTAGGTCTTCAGATGCTTCTTATTGTAACCCCTCAAAATTTGTGCCAAAGTCATGTCGGCTATTGTCTACACATATGTCTTTGGATGGAATTTTTTAGATCTCTTAAGCTTAGTGTCCATCCTCTCTCACAATGTAGTCCAAAATGCACTGAGAAATCTAGCACCCCTATCTGAGATGATGCTCCTCGGTATCCCAAAGTGCACACAAACTTGTTCAGAGAACATGTTTTTTTCTTCTTGTCCTTTGATGGTATTTTTACAAGGCATGAGAATGCACATCTTGCTAAACGTATCAACTACCACAAATACATAGTCATGTCCCTTCCTAGTTTTTGGTAAACCTCTCACAAAATCCTTGGAAATGCTTTCCCAAGGTCGAGTGGGTATAGGTAAGGGATGGTATATACCTTGTTTCCTATTATTGGGATTATTGGTACAACAAAGTATGCATCCTATAATATACAGTACTACATCTTCTTGCATTATGGGCCAGTACACATACCTTTGTAAATTTAAAACTGTCTTCCCAACACAAAAATGTCCTGCAACCTTAGAGGTGTGAGCCTCTTTGATAAATTGCAATTGTTCACCTTTAAGGAAACAGAGCTTGTCGATCTTGTAGAGTAAACCATTCTGGAAATGATGATCATCCTTGCTTGTCACCTTCTTCTATATGAATTTGTCCCTATAGCTATTGAAACACCTCATCGAAGTCATCATCTTCTATGTATGCCTCTTTGTATGCATCATGGGTAAAATGATCCATGTGCATCAAAGTTCCCAAAGCTGTAATATTGGATGTGGGTGGTGTTAGCTCCAAGATTGACTCCTAGACTGCAAATGAGAGTAAGTTTGGTAACATAGACTTCATTTATATTAAGGTTTAAAATCAGGGATTCGAAATTCTCGAATGGAAAGGAAAAGGCAACAAAGGTCACTGCAGATCAATGATGGACCATTCGGTGATGGAGTCATAAAAATTTATCTCCTTGAAGGAATTTGAGCTACCTATCAGGCACAAGAATTAACATAAGGATAAACATCTTCTAATAAGAGATCCTCTCTGTGAAGAGAATAAAGATGTGTTTCAAAATTAAACAGTGATAAATGGGCAAGTTCACAACAGATTTGTTGCTTCAGGAATCCATAAATCAGAGATATTACTTTCAAATAAGAAGAAGAATAGAACAGGAAAACATAAAAAACAATCTGTTATAACAACTCAAAGGAATATTCAATAACATTCAAATTCACAACCACATGCCCCTTGGGCTTACAATATGAAATAAACAATCATTTTCTCCTAAGACCTCTCAGATATCCTAAAACTGAACCCCTTCTCCTATTAAAAAAACATTGCTTAAATACAAAAATCCTCATCCCTCTCTGTTCCTACTTTTGCTAACAAACATATTTTCAAAATCTCGAACTGCTGAAGATGCCAATCTGCCACCTGTGCCTTTGGATGCCTTTGATTGGAACCTTATATCCTTGAATACGGGTTTGCTGGAAAATCTTGTTTGTCATCTTCTGGTGCCTTAAAAACTGCATTTGACTTCCACCTATCCACAAAATCAAAAACAAATTCGAATGGGTTGATCATGCTCCTAGAATCTTGATAATTTATGTGCCACCTTTACTATAGAAACTCAATATCTGACATAGAAGATCACTGCTTCCAGGTGTCCTTTAAATTCCTTTTGATGATGAGGTTGTTGTTATACTCAACTGATGCCTTGAAAGCAAGGATAGTTTGTCACTTGTCTCTAGCTGCGCCATTTTCTGTCTTAGATTCTGGAGTGCTTGGATTGACCTGTGATCTTCCCAATTGTCGACCGTATGTTCCTCCAAAACCTCCAACTCAAGATTTTGCAGCGCCAAGCACTATGAAATGGATGATATAGGATAAATAGCTTGATGGCGTTATGGATTGTCAATTAGGAGACCCTATGAACCACAAAGAATACCAAACTGCCGACAAAATTATGATGGGAAAAAGGCAGATCGTTTCCCCATTTCGAACACCAATTCTATGCAAAACTTCAGAGAAAGTTAATCAAAAAAATTAGCTGCCCTGTAGGATATTTAGCAAGAAAAATGGCTACTATTGGGTTTCCATTTATCCTCCCCCGCGTCTTTGAAAATAGATGTTAATGAGGTTCAGGGATCAAATTTGAAGGAATATGCAAACATCCTAGTATATATCTGAAAATTTTGAGAAATTCCATTGAATTGGAGCTTGCAGTTCCATATTATCAATCAGCCTAACACCTCCAAACCGAGCTGCAACACAAAGCACAACATAGGACTGTATTCTCTCTAAATGGTGTAAAGTTACTTGGTCAACTACCTCAACATAATCGATCTTTCCACCAACATTGAGAATAGCCTCTACAACTGAATGTTTTAATTTTTCAGTAGAAATTTCTCCATTGCATACATCGTCTCTAACTTTCTTTAGAGATTTACTAATGGAAAATGCCTTTTGTCTCTCTTTAGGCGAAAGATGCACATTGCAGGAGCTCATTAGAATGCCGTCTAGATGTCGTACAATTTCAAAGCCGATGAGCTCCACAGCAAAATCTAAAAAGCAAAGCTGCATTTTCATCTTTTGCGTTTTTGTTTATTCTGGCAACGAACACTTCCTATTAATGACTGTGTGTCTAATGTAGTTTATTTTTTATTATTTTCGGATGGAAGAGAATTATTGAGGAAGAGACATACCACTGCATAATCATCCATTTAGAAATTGGATATTCTAACCTTCATGCTCGAACAACATAATCAACCAAAGCTCTGCCAACAGTTTGAAAACCAAACTGCCATTTGGCGCTTCTCCAACATTTGGAAGGTATCAGATAAACATAGCTTTGAATCAAAACCTAGGCACAATCCTTGGTGTTCCATAGCACATGGCATTCGAACATCTGGGTGATGAGCTATCCTGTGGGCACATTTGGCGTTTTAAACATTTGCTTAACATGTAGATAAAAAGCTCTGGCGATCTGTCACATGAGTATTAGATTTGAAAACATTGTTGTGTATTATATTTTTTAAAACCCATGGGAATTATCCCGCATCGTCGGCGCAGAGAGGATATATGGTTTTTAAAAATGCCAACGGTCCAATATCTTCGTCTTCTTGGTGGCTTGATTTGCTTGTGCGTTGGCTTTGTATTGTGTATTATGACTGGGTATAGGTGTTAGCGCAATATGTAGTGTGTCTGATGGACCGATAGTTCGATAGATATTTGGTAATGTAGAAAATGTCGCTAATGCACACATCATCCTTTTTATTAAATATATATATATATATATAATAGTTTTTAATGTTTTGGCATGTAAAATGAAAAAAGGTGAGACTTGGAATAGGATTTTGACATTTGCAATGCACACACCACCCTTTTTATTAAATATATATAATAGTTTTTAATTAAATATATATAATAGTTTTTTATGTTTTGGCATGTAAAATGAAAAAAGGTGAGACTTGGAATAGGATTTTGACATTTGCAATGCAGATCTGAAGGACTATATATATAATAGTTTTTTATTAAATATATATATATATTTTTTATTAAATATATATAATAGTTTTTAATTAAATATATATAATAGTTTTTTATGTTTTGGCATGTAAAATGAAAAAAGGTGAGACTTGGAATAGGATTTTGACATTTGCAATGCAGATCTGAAAGACTATATATAATAGTTTTTTATTAAATATATATATATATATATGTTTTGGCATGTTTTGGCATGTAAAATGAAAAAAAGGTGACACTTGGAACACCACCCTTTTTATTAAATATATATAATAGTTTTTAATTAAATATATATATAATAGTTTTTTATGTTTTGGCATGTAAAATGAAAAAAGGCGAGACTTGGAATAGGATTTTGACATTTGCAATGCAGATCTGAAGGACTATATATATAATAGTTTTTTTATTAAATATATATAATAGTTTTTAATTAAATATATATATATATATATATATATATATATATATATATATAT